>JASDQU010302469.1:0-13283 GCA_032191745.1 Picea mariana | reverse complement strand
GCATATATGCTTGTTGTATAACTTATAGGGCACATATATGTGGAGAAATATTCTTTTTTAACTATGTAAATCACAAAAAGGGAACTTCAAGTCTGCATAGGGAAATGAAAATCAATTCAAGCAAGTTGCATGGAGTGAGGAAAAATTTGTTGTAAGATTAAAGCTATAATATCACTCTCTAAGGGTTGACATCAATCACAACCAACAATCCAAACCAACTGTTTGAGACTAGAACCATATAGGACTTCAACTATTAGGTCTGCATTCATGATTTTATTTTCTATGAAATGCCAAGTATGAAATTGGACCACTCGTTAAAGAATATTCACTCACACCCGGTCTTTTGTTTTATGTCATTGAGCATGATTGTCATTTTCAACAATCAAATTCGATGATTGGTTTTGGGAGTTGCATATTTTACATATAACAATTCATTTTGATGCTCCACCTCGCTCTTGTATTCATTAGGTTTTTTAAAGTATCGAGTTTGAAACCATAACCTCATATTGAAATCCGGGTTTAGATTGTTGGAAGCACTCGAACTTATTCTTTTTATTATGTGATATCTAGCTCTGATCGCATATAGTTGCACATTATTTAAAAATGTTTGTTGATTTGAATTCAGGATTGAAGTTATTCATCAAAATTCTATATTATGAGCTTTGATTTATTTGGTTATCAGTTTCGAACCCGGATATTTCAATCTTATATACATATGATGTAATACAATCTAGCTCAGGTTATTCTTTTGGTTGTTTGCAGAGTTTGAGGTTTTGATCAATGTGTCTTCTTTTGGGAAAAACATTGATGGGGTTGAACTTTCTTTGATTATCATAACTATTGATATCAGTCACATTTCATAATTATGAATGGTTGTTCGAATGATATTTTGAAATTGTGAATAGAGAATGATGAGATAAATGTTATAATGGTATTGAACAATGGATATAAGTTTGAATAAATATTATTTATGGAATTTTAAGAATTGTTGTTGAATCCCTACACACGCATGATTGTGATAATTCAACTTACATATGGATATGATTCAATAAGCATGTATGTGGTTGTTATTTTGTGTTTGGTGGGAAAATGAAGAAAAATATAAGGATGATTGCATAGACTCATTTTAACCCTCCATTTATTTCACTTTATGAAAATTACAGTCCTATCTATATAATAAAATATGCATAAGAAAGAAAACTATTGGATATGGTTAGCATGGTAAAAAGAATAGAGAAAATGATAAGAAAGAATCAATGGATTGGTATAAACATGTATAGCTTGAAATAAAATATGGGAAGTCATCTTTTATAAGTTATGATTTGCAAGTATAGTTTGCATGTTTTGATGTTCTCTATTGGATATAAAGGTTGGATGATATATCCATGTCCCTATTGAATTTTCCCCTCTTCATATCATATCTGTGTTTCATGGTATTTTTATGTCAGAGTTAGTTTAATCATTTAGACAAATTTTACTAGATGTCTATCTTACCTTTTATTTATACTTGTGATAATTGGAATGCCATGTTTTTAGATGATATTATGCGATAGAGGAAGAAACATAGGAGGAAATGGAGGGAATAGGGTAAGAATAGGTCAAGAGCCAAATAATTTTTCACAACCTGGGGATAAAAAATAACTGACGTTTTCTATTCATTTTAATGTTGACTCTAATGAGTTTTAGAAATTGATCCAAATAGGCCAGTTGAAACTTAGTGGTCAACAAGTATTCCAACAACCTCATGAAACGCAAAACACTATCTTGCATCCTCACCTTGTTATAGTGAATATTCTTGAGTCTCCTATGCATCGTAACATTGATGGATGGGGAAATTTATCTACCAATCGTTCATGTGGACCCAATTAGTGGCCTATGACTCCCCCTCCACCACCTATTCATGCTATTGTTGCAAGTGCATCAATTCCTTTACCTCCATTTCAGCCAGTGCTACTTGTCCACACAACGTCTACACATGAAAATATGCCTCCAGATACTCCACCAAAGGATCATAAGTCCACGCCAATTTTTTTCCAGATTGACAAAGACAAACAACCTGTTATTTCAACGAACATTGAAAAATCCTACTCCTCTACTCATTCAAAGATCAGATTAAAATGTACTGGGAAAAGAAGTCTACATGAAGAGAATCTAGAGATTGCATAGATGGAAGAGAAAAATCCGCAATATAAATAATTTATTAAAGAAAGAGATTTGTTTTTCATAAAGAAGTTTCTTGAAATATTTTAATTATGTTTAAAAATATTTTGACTATGAAATGTTTTGAGGATAGATGACAGAACCATGGTATTTTATTTTGAGACTTTTTTAAATATCATGTTATTTTATGGGAGTCAAAAGTGTTTTTACACCATGGTAATTCAGATGCATATTTTGGGTATGTTATGTGATGTTGACATATAGTTTTGTTTGATTTCTCTTATGTTGGAGAAACAAGGAAAATCTATTTTCATTATTGAATTAGAAATGCATTATAGAATGGGACCCCACTTGTTTACTCATTATTTAATTATTAGTATTTTTTATAGTGTCATTTGACATTGAATATTCTCATGACGATTCATTGGCCTCAATTACATCCCTTTCCCTACTTGCAGGAGAAAAATCACCATTTTACTCCCTAAAATTATCTTTAAAAATCCTATTTTTCTAGATGTGCGTGACTCTCCTTAAAGAATCTCACGTAGATACGTGACTTTCCAATTAGGAACCCGTGTAAATATTTAATTGTCTTAAAAAAAAAATACTGATATTTTTGGTAGAGTTGATGGGTTCCCTAGGGTTTGAACTCGTGTATCCCATTCATAACTACTCCAACTATCAAAAGGGAGTATAAAAGAGAGCCTTGAGATGGAGGGAAAACATATAAAAAAAATACACCCTTATGTTGGAATTTTCCTTATAGCTTTGTAAGTCCCCTTTTCCCCTTGCATATGAGATTGTCATTCCCCTCTTGAAAATATTTTTTTTCAAGATTTGTGTTTCCCCCTATCTTGTCAGGAATAAATCCATTTCTTCCTTGGACCTATTGGAAGACAAAGGTTTGGAGGTTGTCCTTGTTATCTTTGGCCCTTGGTGGAGGAACCTGGAGCCTAGTTCTGGGACTATGTCGCAACAGTTATATGTTGTAACAAACTTCTATGTTGTTATTAAAAAAATATCTCCCATTCTCATCCATTTCTATTTGTTTATTCATGTTGTTTAATGAGATTTTTTATGTCTTGTTTTAAATCTATTATGCAAAATGAAATGATTTTGTATATTTAGTTAGCAGGTAACTACCTATTTGCAGTTGCATGATTCTTTGTTTGCAGAAGTTTTAGATGATCATTCTGTAAGTGTTCTAGAGTGAAATTTCTTGTGTGGAATCGACTTCAAACATTAGGTTCTAGGTATGTTCTCTTTCCTATCTTCAAAAATTTAGGTATTACAAGTAGTTGTTTTTTAATTAGATGCCTAATTAGAATCTGAGAGAAGTATTTTAGGGAAATTTTCGGTTGTGGCCCTGAACCATAGCCATAGGACTTATATTTCTGTAACAAAATTGATGAATCTGCTGAGGATTCTCCCTTTTTGGTTCATTAGAGGTACTTGATTTTGCATTTTCTTTTAAGTTTTTTCTGTGTGTTGAACCTTGCTTTAGCCTTCTCTTAATTTCTACAATCTTGTCTAGGTCCTCCAAACCTTTCTCTCTCCATTTGAGAGGATTTTATGGGGTGTATGTAGTTTTCTTTTGACACAATAACATGCATACACAACTTTCCTTGGATAAAGTCGCGTACATGTTCTGGGTTTGAGTTTTTTACTCTTTCTCGATCACTGGAGGGTTGGGATTTTGGTAATATAGGGTATCTTTAGGTCTTGTTAGTCTCTAGAGATTTAAATTTTGTTTCAAAAATTGTTTCTATCATTTTGATTCATTCTTGGATTTTATTTTTTATTTCCATCCTTTTTTGGCTTTCTTTTGGTCTCTTTATTGCATTTTGTGTTTTGGATTATTTTACCTAATTTTCCATGTATTTCTAAGATTATACATTATTTCCTTTGAAAAAAATTGTGTACATATGCTACTATCACATAGGTAAAATACGTACATACGCTGGGAAAACCACATAAATGTTGGGTCATGTATGCAACATGTAAAAGGCCAAAGTGTGTACATACATGGCATGTAGAAGGAAAATGTGCATACATACGTGACCTATAGAATGATATAGCACATAAAAGCATCATAAACGCTTGCTATAGTGATATAGGGGATGTACATACATGAGATATAGTGGAGTCATTCACATACACCTCCAAAAAAGTGACTTTGTTTCTTGTTTTTCAACCTTTTTGAAGCCTCGTTTCAACTAGTTTGGGGGTCATTTTTGGGGAGTTTGGTCTCACAAAGTTTTGTGGCCTATACAATCTTGTTAAGGTATTAAATTTGAACGGAAAAAAAAATGTTTATCCATATTTTTCTCCCTTTTATCCCTTGGATTGCATGACTATATGGCTAGTCTTGTTCTCAAGATCTCAGTTTTCTCATCTTTGTTGTGGTCATTTTTGAAACTTGAGTTTGTATTTGAGTTCAAGACTTTTATTTTGTGGTTTCCTTGGATTTTTAAAACATAAAACAAAACAAAAATTCATTTCTTCTAGAACCTTTTGTTAGTTTTTGATTTGGTAGAAAGAAAAAGAAAACTAAAAAAAAAAGTAGTTTTTTGCTAGTTAGGTCTCTTTSTTTATTTCCATTGTTCTGGATTGTTATATGAAAAAGAAAAAGATATTAGCATAGTATTTTTTTTTATTCTTATCTTGAATTAATTTAAAATGAAAAATAATAAATAACATCCTTTCATTTTCTTCTTTTTCTTTTCTCAAAAATTTTCATTATGCATTTTGCATCAGAAAGAGAAAATATTGAATTTAAAGGTTTGAAAGATTGTTCATATTTTTTTTTAAACTATTTTTCATTGAAGAATTTGCGTAAAATTTTATTTCCCAGTGTTCTCGTACGTTTCATTTTTTTAAGAGTCTCAAACAACATCAATTTCACTTATATGTCCTTATATTAAGAACAACCATTAAAATGAATGCTAAACTTAAAATTTACTAGACTTTGTTTCTAGGGTTCATTAACAAGTTGAGGGTTAGGTCATTGGATTAGGATTGGAGAGATAACTCTCCAAGGCTGGTAAAAAAACATAGGATTATTATTTAGGTAGAGTGAAATTCAACTGTCATATGGGTGTGTTCGAGAAACTCCTCTCACATAGGAGCCAATCACATGGTCGCATGAGGAAGAGCCAAGAAGATACACCCTCCAAATATTGACTAAGTGTTGTAGAGATATTGTATTTTGGGGGTTTCATTAGTTCCCATATCTCACTGAGAGGAAACACTTTCAATGCTTTGGGATTTTTTACCCTACCTATACATTCGATMTTGAATACTGATTGTTCCCTCATATGTTGATTGTAAGTTGGTAGCCTTAGTTTCTTTTCCTAGGTATCCCAGAGGTGACTACAGGGGGTTTCTCATGGTTCTTGAGGTAGACATTGTATCAAGTTATCAATACCCCTGGAAGGTGCCCTACAAAGTGASGGTTACTCACACCAAGAATAGTTGGTAAGTGGAGGTCGGGGTAATTTCTTCTCACTCCTTCATTCATCAGTATCGGGACTTCATCAAACCGAGTTGGTATCCAGAGGGTCCCTTTCCAATTTTTCATTTCTTTAGGATAAGGACCTTATCCACCTCGACTGAATTTTTGGATAATTTGTTTGTTTTCGATGTTCCTCTTAGGAAGTTTTAGTGGAGTGTTCCTTTGTATAGTTAGCCTTAGTTTTTTTCTATATCACCACTTTTTGATCATTGATTAAAGGTGGTCAACCAATGACTCTGTTGATCAGGAATATCCCTTGGTATTTATCTTTAAAGTGTGGATTTACATCCTAGAAGGAGTCAATTTTTATACCACTTGTTTACTAGAGTTAGTGTTTGAGACTTTTTCAGACGTGAAAAATATAGCAAGAGATGAACGTGTGCATAAGAACACCATGGACAAAATTATTCAGGATAACAATGAAGGAACCCCTTCCAAAAGGGATTCTTGTGATTTTTCGTTCCATGGAACGATGGTACCCCATTGATGGCCACTTTGGACATTCATGGGTTGAATATTTGGCTACCAATTTGGTTATGGACCACTGTGAATGTCTCAAACTCTCTTCATGCTTCTTAGATAAGAACGTTATATCATGGGCATCATATGGATTTTTATCCTTCACCTTCTACATCCATGAAGTCTACTCCTCCTTCTCCCTCTTCTAGTGAAAGTCTAGCTACTAGTAACCATAAGTCTAAAAGGAATAGGAAGGGAAAGAGTAATAAGAAGAAGTCACCAACCTATGTTACTCGTGTTGGAGATATGTCAACAATGTATAAAATTCTTGTTGAAGAAAAGAAACCAACCTCTGCAAGTCATGTTGGGAGTGTTAATTCAATGTCTGGTAGTCATTTTGGAGTTATGTCAACAAACTTTGTGTTTTGTTTTGAATATAGGTAACCAACTGATGCAAGTAATGTTGGGGGAAAGATTCTAGTCAATTCTAGTCATACTAAACAAGCCTCACTAAAAATTTCAGGTCATGTTGGAGACATGTCACCACCTCTACAAATCATGTTGGAGATCTGCACCTAGCCACTACAAGTCATGTTGGGGACAACCCACCAGATGCTACAAGTCATGTTGGGGACAACCCACCAAATGATACAAGTCATGTTGGGGGAATTAATACTATTGAGAAGCCTATAGGAATAGGACTTAATCCCAAGTTCACTTGTAATATTTGCAAGGGATATCACCTTACTCATTTGTTCTCTATTATTGTCATGGTACGAAGACCGTGGTCCTTGTTTGAAGGCCCTTCTAGTTGTGAGTCATATTTGTCTTCCCAACAATCTAGTTAGTAATTAGTTGATGAAGTGGTCATCTAGATGAAATATTAATCCGATACCACTCTTGTTTTAGGGGTGATGCATTTATTGACCATGTTGTCTCGCATCATATTCAGCCTGCGGTTGTGCCGATGCAATATTTAGCTGATCTGACTCTTTTCTTGGAGAGTGATGAGGCTACCAAAGTGGTCTCACTGATGTAATATTTGGCTTATTGCACTCTTATTTCAAGGATTGATGCCTCTTTATACTGTGTCTTTAACATTTTCAGTTCAATACCTTCTAAACAAGGGGGAAATCCACTCTCTTAGACTCCACTCCCTCCAAGTCTGGGGATGGTTTCCTTTGATTGGAATCATCTTGTTGAGTCTCATAGTCCTTCAAATACACCTTTAGAGATAAAATTTAAAGTTGATTCAACGACCATTTACCGATGTGTTGTGGATGAAGGATCCTCTACAAGTATTTTATTGGCAAACTTTGGGTTCTCCCAAGATTTTGTCAACTACCAGTGAGTTGTTGGATTTAGACATAAGACCTAGTGAATGTTTGGTGATTATTCCTATGTTTCCTATTATAGTATGTGGGAAGAATGTCCTATTCTATCTATTAGTGGTGTTAGGTCCCTTAGATTTCAATATTATTCTCAAGCATGATTATGTGTATGCTATGAATGTTGTGGTGTCTACATTGTTTGGTGTGCTTCATTTCCATCAAAATGGAAGTATTGTCATTATTTATTAGATTTCATATGATAATAACCATCCTAGTTTGTCTTTATCTCATATTTCCCCTTTGTATTTTCCTAGTGTTTGAGTTGACTCTTCCCCACCATGGGTGAATTATGTGGGTCCGTATCATTGGTGTTTAATTTCTTATAAGAAGGATCATTTACAGTAATGTTGTCATATCAAGACAAGGTATTGGAAATTTATCAGGTGGTGTATCTAATGGTGGAATGTGATTCTTTTTGTTCCCCTTTTGGCTTGATTAATCTGGTGCTTCCTCTCAATTCTGATCTTACTATTTGTGACTCCTCGAGCCCTGGTATTTTTGTGTCAACGAGTCCCAATTTCTTGGATGTTTAATTTCCTTCAGACGAGGCTATACTTGAAGCTATGATTATGGATCCTTGACCTTTTCCTGAATTGGACACTTTACAGGTTGGTTACCAAAGAATCCCTTGGCCTGAGCCTAGCAATGTGATCTATCTAGAGCACTACTATAAATAAATTAGAAGGTTGTGTGGTACTTTGGACATTTTGTACTTTTAGGGTTTTGTATTTTCATGTTTAGTCCCTCCATGACATTGTGTTGAAGCTTCATATCTTCTTCTCAATATTTTTCTATCCAATACCAATGGGGCTCCCTCATTAATGCATTGAGTTGTAATATTGTATTTCATTTCACTATTTCAGTTCTTCAGCCGAATTCCTTATTCAACTTGTTTTTTTTAATCCTTATATGCATTTTCATTAGTTGGTATCCATGCAATATCGAGACTTTGCGAGTTGACAACTTTTATTCCCCCGAGTGTCCATATCTTCAACATGATTTCCTTGCATTGTGCATAGGTATGTTCCTTGCACTTTGAACTAGTTTTATTGCCCATGACACATGTTTCCTCCATTGTACTATAGAATTATTTTATTCTTTTTCAGGCACCATAATATGAAAAAAAAGAAAAAACAAAGGATGGTAATGAGTCTTATTTTTTATATATGGCAGCTACTTGTTTTTCCCTTGAACGAAGCACAATGTTGCGAGTCTTTACCTCAATATTTGGGTTTTCTATGGCTTTAGCACGGCAATTTTGTCACTTTTGAGCATAATCTCCTTCGATTGGTTATTCTTCGAGTCATATGGAGCGTTTGTATATACCTCTTGTGTCATAGACATATCATAGTTTATAGTCGATGTTGCCTACGTCACATTTTGTGTCATGTTTTTGTTCAAGGGAAGTCAACTTGTGTTATCCCTTCTTTAGAAACCTTTTACTTTTCAAGTCAACTTTCCTATGTTACTCAAGTATTTCTCAGCTTCACAAGTATCTTTGTATCCCACTCGTGCAAGCAGAGAATATTCCCATTGACTTATTGCTAGTGGGTCTTCTCTTATCGACTACAACACATTTCTCTAAGAGTATGACCTAGAGTTTCACCCTATGCCTATTTACATTATTGATAGGTGAAATTGCACTCAATAGATGAAAAACCATTATTGGTCATTGACTGAGTGGTTTCCCTTGTGTTCGACGTGACGCAGATGCATCACACCCTCTACCTTGGCAAAGGCCTCTGTGCTGACCTCCAGGTCTTAAGGATCATTCTAATTCCACCTTCGAGTCAGAGCGACTCTTCGATCTCCACTGGAATCTCTATTAACATTGACCCACAGGTATTTTATTCTCCTTACAGCCTTTAGGCCCGATCACTGTTCTCTTCACGATAGGAAAATAAAAATTCAAGATTGGGGGTTTCATAATCCCCAATGTCGCAAACCTTTGCATTCCCGATTCCCTGATCTCCGATATCCCGATATGACGTCAACTAGGAACCCCCTTTTTTACTTAGACACGATCAACGACCATGATCATCTACTAAACCAACGGCTCCGGATCTCCCTCGGGGCTTCAGGATTTTCAATACCGAAATGCTATTGTCCTCAGGACTCTATATCTCTCAAATTCTGATTTCCTGATACGACGACAGCTGGCCTCCCCTTGATGGAGCTTTCCACCTTATCAAAATTTCGGACTTCGTAATTCCAAAATGTAAGTGGTTCATGTCCTCAGGATTCACGATCCGCCGAATCCCGATATGCCGATGGACTCTCCCCTTTTGGGAATTTTCTTGATGGTCTCAATTGTTGCCACGCATCCCCTTAATATGGATGGTCCACATCCATTTTGTGATTTCACGAAATCAAATGCTGAAATGCTCCGGCATATTGTCCTCGGAACTATTGAAATGTCGATGGACTCTCGATCTCCACCACGTGTCCCAACTGATGGATGGTCCTGATTCAATCTCGGGATTTCACGACTTGTGATTCCCCAATGACATAGTCTTCTGTCATCTCTTCTACCCCGGTAGTCAAAATACTGACGGGTTCCCGATCTCCACCACGTGTCCCAACAAATGGATGGCTCAGATCATTTTCGGGACTTTCACCATGGAGATTCCCAATTTATTATCATCGAGACTTCCAATATCCAGATTGCCAAAATCTCGATAAGACAACTCTTTCGGGACTTTCACCCTCCTCTTCACGAAGTTAAATCTCATGCAGCTCTTGTCAGATCCGATGGCTGATGGGTGATTCGCTCAAGATATGACGGTTCAGATCGATTTCTTTTGTGCGCTCCTCTGTTGCACTGCCTCTTGGACGTGAAAAACAACAGTCCAGATCAAATCTTGGGACTTCACCAGATGTGAAGTCAAAAGCGCTCACCTATGTGAGTCCTGGTGTCCAAATATCCAAAGTAGATAATCGTGTGACACACATCCTTCTTTAGATGGACGAATTAGATCAAATTTGTTGTTTCAAGACTTTTGATGTCGCGTGTCCCAACTTCTCATCCTCAAGAACTCTGATATATTGAATGCCGATATCTCGATGTCACTCCTCTCGTCGGGACTTTTGCCTTGGTTTATCACGAAGGTTTAACCCTTATGAAACTCTCGACAGATCTGATGGCTGTCAGGTTCTTTGGCTAAGATCTGACGGTTCATACCTTATCTCTCCTGGGCACTTTCTCTTTCCCTTGATGAACGTATGAAAACTTCAATGGTCTTGATCTTCTGACTGGATCCGATGGTGACTGTTCTCCTCTTAAGTTTCAGTGCTTTCTTCCGGGACTTGGAAGAATTTCCAAGAGCCAAGGGCCTCGACCTTTGCTACTTCTCTTCTCTACGAACTCTTCTACTTGAGTCCTTTCATGCATGTATGAAGACGATATCCCTCCTGAGCTTTTATCTTCGAACCCTTGAAGGATTCGTTAACTCCTGTGCCCCTATGGGGTCTCTACACTCATAAGGCTCTATATGTCCTGAGCTTTCATATAGCTTTGACMTCTAAGGAAACTCGTCCTTTTTCCTTCATCCCTCAAATGGAGAATTTGGATGTCGTCCTAGCACTCCTTTGCTCAAGCTACCTCTTACTGAGTCTTTCAGGGTGTTCAGTAACCCTGYGAAGATCCCTCTCCTTGGACTCTTCTTCTAGACTACAGAACTCAACAGAGTTCTCTTCTTAGGCATGTATGCACACTACCTCAATTCCCTTCTAGCAGAGTTACATAGAACTCACAATAGAGTTCTTTTGTACACTTCTTACACCTGCTCAATGCCCTCCTGACAGAGCTCCACARAAATCCTCAGAGCTTCTGTATGCAACTGTGTTCTCCCTACACAGCCTTGCCTCCTGAGGTATTCAGTAACCTCATAGGTCTTTCTTCCGAGTTGTTGATTTCAACTTCTGTGCCCACCTGGCACGTCTCTGTCTGACTCCACAGAGTTCAGAAATGCATCGTGTGTGCACGACTATCAGAACCCGTAGTGTTCTGTCACACCTTCCTGGTGTGAAGCCTCAAAGACCTCTCAAGCATGAAGCCAAAATAACTCCTGCAAATGAATAAACATAACATACATTCCTAGCATATAAAGAACACTCACAGACATTCCTTCGACATAAAAGTGTGCAGGAAAAACTGTTGTTTATATATTAAATGGAAAATGCCTGTTTATACAATGTGTTCCTGAGCACATCCTGTAACAAGGTCTCGGCTCCTTCTTTTCTTCTCTCTACTCGCAGACCCTCTTCTCATTCTACTTACTCCTCTTTTCAATGAGATCCCCCCCTTGATATTTTACATGAGGGGGCTCTTAGAGCACTTCCCTCCAATCTACCTACCCTATTCAGTTACATTGAATGGGTTGTCTAGTCTATCATCTAAGTCTAGATCTCATCCTTACAAACATTAAAGGCCTACCTACTCTAATTCCTGCACAAAGGCATGGCTCCATGGATCAACAACCTACAACATTAATTACATTCAAATTCAAAATTGAAGATGAAGGTTGCGTCTCTCTTCATCCATGAATGCATGCACTGACACTGCTGGTTGGCTAGCTAACTGGCATGGAGAGATGCTCCTACATCATACTCCTCATCTGCAAAATTCATGAGCTCCTTCTCATGAGCTTCCCATCTCAGTTGTTGAAATCCTCCTGGATCCCAAATCATCCTCTGGAGCTATTCATCTGCTCCATCTCCCTGTTGTTGTTGCTGCTTCTGCTGCTACCTTTCTACCCAATTTCTCCTTGCTGGTAGTCTCTGCTGACTCTACTATCATCCTTCTGATGTCTTCTATCACCTCATCCTGCTACTGAATTGGCTGGCCCTATTTATGTAGTTTCCCCAACTGCAAAGAATTTTGGCACATGAGTAGATCACCATGATCTCCCATGCCTTCTTCATCAACTATGAGTAGATGTGCACGCCCTGCACTATTACCCTTCTCTCCAGGGCTTTAATTTGTTCATACAGGTTAGCAAAACTAATGCTATCTGTCTCTTCCTCTTCTTCTTCTTCTGCAAACTCCCAGGTTGTAGTCCTTTCAGTCTCCTGGATGAAAATATTGAGCCATTCCTTAGAATGCTCATCATTCTCTTCTGCTTCTTCTGCTGTCAGCTTCAGTGCTGCAGCTTTTTCAGCTTCCTGGATAAAAGCATTGAGACATTCCTTAGAATGATCATCTTCTTATTCTTCTTCTTGGGCAGCCTCCAAAGTCTCCTCCAATTCTTCTTTCCTGACAGTCTCAGCTGGCTGTCCTTCTTCGGATGTTGCTGCATCTACAACACAGTTTTTTGCCTCCTATTGGGAAAACAGTAGGAATATCTGAATTCCCCCAATCATCAGAAGATTTATCATATCTTCCTCCTCTGTCAGCTACACCTACTGATCCAAACTCACCTCTGAGTTTATGAGATTCTCAGATAGTCTCATCTGTTCATCCCTGCCCACCTGGCAATATGGGATTTTCCTGCTGCCCTCCTGGAAGACTATGAGATCAACCTATCGCATCTTCATCAGCACCCCTTGCTGAATTGAACTCACCTCCCAGTCCATGAGACTTTCAGACAGTCTCGTATTTTTATCTCTGCCCACCTGGCAATTTGAGATTCTTCCACTTCCCTCCTAGCAGTCTTCGGGATTCCGCAGCGACCTCATTTCATTGCCCAGGTGGCAATGTGAAATTCCTTGGTTGTCTTCCTGACAGTCCGTGAGATCTTCAGATGATATCAACTCCTTTC
>JASDQU010302467.1:0-13775 GCA_032191745.1 Picea mariana | reverse complement strand
TTTTGGATTAGCATTTGCTATTGCTCTTGAGCATTCAGTTTGGGGGTTTTGCTGTACAAACCCTTGTGAGCAACTCAGTGGTGAAATATCCACTCACCTTGTTCCACAGCTTGGTCTCGGGGATGAAAGATTCCTCCACACCATTCTAGTCTCAGTTCATCTCAATCCAATGCTTCAGAAGGTAGCAAGCCGTATTGTTCTTGTGATTCCAGCAAGGGCGCACCATTATCTAGAGGGAGGCTCGATCTAGCTTATCCAGAGGGCCTGGGGCCATTCCAACACTTGGGTTTTGTTTGCAGGGACATGATCATTAGTTTGAGTACTTTTTCTGGAGAGTTATCATCCTCAAATCATTATCTACAGATTGGGACGTCTTGGAGCCATAGGGGACGTCCTGTGATTCAGAAAAATTCAGATCTAGAGAGATCTATTTGTGATTTGGTCCTGAAACTTCTTCCACGGGATTCTCTTAGCCCGATCTACATTCTGGGAGAGTTTCAAGCCATTTGGAGTCGTATTTCTACAGGGACGAGTTGCATTGGGGTTTTAGCTATTCATGAGGGCACAACTCCCTTAGGAGAGCCATCAGTTGGAGGGGTTAAACTTGGACGTTGGGCCTGAAACTTCTGGAGGAGGTTCCCACTGCCCTGATCTTTCATTGGGTCGAGTTTGAGCTCATTTGGAGCATCTTGTCATCAGGGCCGAATTTCTTGAGGGTTTCAGTCTTCACTTGGAGCGTGGCACTCTTCAGCTAGAGGGTTTGACACCCAGATCTGCTGGGTATTGGTCTTCATTGCTTCGTCAGCCTTTGGAGGCTTCTTTTGTATCGGCAGAGCATTTTGTAGCAACTCATATCTATTGATTGTACGACCGTCTGAGGTTTATGCCAGATCGGCCATCTATTGTATTGATTCTGCATAATAAAAAGGTCAGATCTTGTTTGTGCTTCCATATCTTGATTGTGTTATGATCTTCATGTGTTGGATGAATCTTGTATGCACTTAATAACTCAATAAACACCTACATAACAATAAATCAGTAGTAGTTAGTGATACCAAGAAAAAAAAATTGGCTTGGGATCATTACATTGCACGTGAAAACCTTGGCAAGACGGATTGCCCGAGAGACTGTTTAGCAAAGAAGGGGATGCTTGAGCCTCGAAGGGTGAGTGCGGCAAGGAAGAGTCAACTTAAATGAAATTATTGAGAAAGATTCATGTGGCATGATGGATGAAATCAGGAAGGGTGTGTCAAAAAGGACAACGAGATAAACTCTTTCCCGTAACAACTTTGTGAAGCGAAGAAATAGCCATATAGATAAGCATTGAATTAAAATTGCATATGTTTTTTTTAATACATGCTTACAATGTGGAGTTGAGAACTCCTGTGAATAAGACAATCATTGCATGATAATGGCTATAACATGTACATTTTCTTGATGGTTGTTATAGGAACAACTGAAAAATGAAGACATGAATTGAAGAATTGGAAAGAGGAACATCGAAGATGATGTTATCCCAAGGGAGGAAAAGAATATAATACCCCTACGAGAATGAGAACATTGTATGTGGAATCAAAAAGAGATTTCCAGCTACAACCGCTATGTATAGTGGACAGGAATATCACAATGCTCAAGATAAAGGTCCAATGGTCCTGCTACAACATGGAAGAAGGGACATGGGAACTGGAAGATGTGATGTGGGAGGGATACTTGCATCTATGTTGAAATTTTGATGTAGAAACTATTGTAGATATGCATGGTGATGTGAACTGAGGACGCTGCAAAATTTAGTGGGAGGGAATGTAACACCCTAGTTTTGATCCGCAAATTAGCAATGTATATTTGTTTATATGGTGAATGGCCAAGGGCCAAGCAATGTAATATGTAATATTGTACATTGAAGGTTATTAATAAAAAAGGACTGTGCAAAAATTAGTGGCAGGGGAATCTAACACTCTAGTTTTGATCCACAAATTAGATATGTATATTTGTGTATACAATGAATGGCCAAGGATCAAGCAATGGAATATTAAATATTGTACATTGAAGGTTATTAGTAAAAAAATGCGTCACCAGTTGTAGACAGATAAGGACAAAACATGGGGGGCTATTATTCCACAAGAGAGGAATGAAAAGTGGCTTAGGGGCTCGGGGGGGCGAAAGTTAATATTAATATTTTATTTCTAATCCCAAATCCTTTTTCTCATTTTATCCTAAGTCCTTGATCTCATATATTATCCTCTATCAACTTGGAGTGAATTGCCAAGAGGCAAGTGTTACCGCTCAAAATCTCGCTAGATGAGAAAGTCACATAACAACAGTTTAATTCTGGGAAATTGATTATCTTAACCACCATAAAACACATTTAAATATGCTCATGTTGTTATGCTTAGAATCACACTGTTGTTTACATTCTAAGGGACATAATTCATACTTGTATTTCCACACTATGTTTTTTTTGGGAAAACTGATGTGAATGCAAACATTTTTTGCACACATCAAGCACATCTAAACTTTAAAGTAACTTTCCACTTTGGAATTTTATACAACAGTAAATTAAATCATTCCTATGGATCAACATTACATTGATATGACACTTATTTGATGAATGGTTTATCTATCTTTGAGGTATAATTGTAAGAATTGGTACTTGGGTACTCATTTTTGTGATACTAAGTAAATCAACCATCAATTGATCATTGAAAATTGTCATAATTGCCTTAATCATTTTTAGTATTCTTACCACAAGTTTATATTGGTGGTGTTGTCATCCTTATACACACTCGCAAACGTGAGATAAGCCCTACTCACTTAGTGTGTCCTTGGAGGCACAATGCCTAGGTTCAAAGCCCACGTTGTCACTTTGACTTGAAGACAGCCTTTCTAAATGGTGTCATCAAAGAGGAAGTGTATATAGAGCAACCTCAAGGATTTAAAGTTCAAGACAGGAAGTCTCATGTATGCAGATTGAAGAAAGCCTTATACGGATTGAAGCAAGCTCCTAGAGCTTGGTAAGGCCGTATCGACAGTTTCTTGACGAGCTTAGGCTTTACCAAGAGTAAAGCAGACTCTAACCTCTACTTCAAAGTGATGAATGATGAGCCAGTAATATTACTGCTATATGTGGATGACTTATTCTTAACTGGAGAAGAAAAACTCATCACTGAATGTAAGAAAAGACTTGCATGTAAGAAGAGACTTGCCTCAGAATTTGAAATGAAAGACCTTGGCCTAATGCATTATTTCTTAGGTCTTGAGGTATGGCAGAGTCCAAAGAGGATCTTCCTTAACCAAGCGAAGTATACAGTCGAAATCCTGAAGAGATTCGCCATGTTGGAATGCAAGCCCATGAATACACCCATGGAAGCGAAACTGAAGCTGCTGGTCGACACTTGATCAAAATCGATTGATGCCACCTTGTACAGACAGATTATTGGATCGTTGATGTACCTGACGAACACCAGACCAGACATTTTTTTTGCCGTAAACACCTTGAGTCAGTTTCTGGTAGAGCCCAAACATGTTCACCTTGTGGCTGCAAAACATTTGATGAGGTACCTTAAGGGTACATTAGATTGTGGTGTTAGTTATGACGGAGATCATGATTTCACATTGAGTGGATACACTGATTCAGATTGAGCAGGAAGCGTTGCTGACGGGAAAAGCACTTTTGGATGCTATTTCAGTTTGGGATCAGCCATGATCTCATGGCAAAGTAGAAAGCAATCTAGCATTGCTCTCAACACGACAGAATGAGAATACATTGCTGCGTGTTCTGCTAGCTGGGAAGCTATATGGCTTTGAAAGTTGTTGACCGGTCTATTTGACCTAGAGATGGAAGCAACCTCGATCCTATGTGACAACCAAAGCTGCATAAAGATGACAGAGAATCCTGTATTTCATGATAAGTCGAAGCACATAAAGATCCGATATCATTACATCCGTGACATGGTGCAAAGAGGAGCCATAAAGCTCCAGTACATTAGCACGGATGAACAGGTTGCTAATGTGTTAACCAAGCCCCTATCTTGTGTAAAGTTTGAGTACTTTCGAGATAAGCTTGGCATAGTCTGAAAGGACCTTCTTTGAAAGGGGGAGTAATTGTTGTGATGAGATATTCCCTGCTTCCGACCTTATGGTTGTGACGTAAAGGACATATACCTTGCTTCCGACCCTATGGTTGTGACGTAAAGCAAGATGATGTGATATGACTAGTACTATGCTTCCGGTTGTACAGCTGCGACGTAAAGCAAGACTAGTACCCTGCTTCCGACCTGATGGTTGTGACGTAAAGCAGGACGTGTTCNCATGATAAGTCGAAGCACATAAAGATCCGATATCATTACATCCGTGACATGGTGCAAAGAGGAGCCATAAAGCTCCAGTACATTAGCACGGATGAACAGGTTGCTAATGTGTTAACCAAGCCCCTATCTCGCGTAAAGTTTGAGTACTTTCGAGATAAGCTTGGCATAGTCTGAAAGGACCTTCTTTGAAAGGGGGAGTAATTGTTGTGATGAGATATTCCCTGCTTCCGACCTTATGGTTGTGACGTAAAGGACGTATACCTTGCTTCCGACCCTATGGTTGTGATGTAAAGCAAGATGATGTGATATGACTAGTACTATGCTTCTGGCTGTACAGCTGCGACGTAAAGCAAGACTAGTACCCTGCTTCCGACCTGATGGTTGTGACGTAAAGCAGGACGTGTTCCTTGCTTCCGACCTTATGGTTGTGACGTAAAGAAAGAAGATGTGATGAGACTAGTACTGAGCTTCCGGCTAGATAGTTGTGACGTAAAGCCAGGCTAGCACTGTGCTTCCGGTTGGATAGCTGTGACGTAAAGCCAGTCTAGCATCCTGCTTCCGACCTTATGGTTGTGACGTAAAGCAGGACGAGTATCTTGCTTCCAGCTTTATTGCTGTGACGTAAAGCAAGATTATGAGACGAGACTAGAACTGTGCTTCCGGCTTGATAGCTGTGACGTAAAGCCATTCTAGTATGATGATGATGAACCAGCATCGTGCTGTGATGATGATGATGTATTAGTTTTATACTAATTCATATTGATGCAGATGATGATGGCATTCCTTTGAGAATGACGATGCTTGCCAATGAAGAAAACTTCCGATGATTTATAGATATGCCAGTCAGTGCTCCAAGATGATATTAATGATGCTTCCCTCCTGATGTTGCTGATGATGGAGACCTCTCTCTCGCCTGATGTTGTTGAAGAATACCCTTCTTGTTAAGGGGGAGGGTTGAAATAATGTAACTGCAAAGTGTATTCTTATTATTATCTGATATATTATTCATTGGATCAATCCCCATTGTGGATTGATCATGTCCGCTATTGTAATAGGACCAAATCCCCTTTTGCGGATTGGTCAAATGATAATTATAATAGGCAGAATAAGAAGTCGACCCCAGCAGATATTAAAGAGGCCCCAAAATATATTAAAGGTGGTTATAAACACCCAGTTTGAGAAGTTGGCCCTGCCAGTGAAGAGACACTTCACACGTGCCAGTCTTGTATAAATAAAGAGGCCAGCACCTCACTTAGGCACACAAGTCACTTGCTCATTTGAGAGACAAGTTTCGGAACTGCAGTTGGAGAAGAAAGAGAGAGAGTGGCGCATCTTTTGGAGAGGATCTTCTGTATTAGCTTGAGTTATCTCTAGGCATTGTACTGGCTATCTATAATAAGGAAGTTTTGTTGGGTTTTCTTCCCCTAGAGGGTTTCTCAGGATAAATGTTGTGTCTCTTGTGATTGTGTATTTCTCAGTGATCTTGTCTTTATATTGTTGTTATCTATTGAAATGCAAAGAACTATAATAATGGCATAAATATTAACAGATAGCGCATGTTCTTCATCTTCCCTTTCAGGCAGTGTTGAGGATCCAACACTTCAGTATAGCAGTGACACTTGTGAGGATTCATATGTGTTGGCACTTAGACATGATGAGATTAGGAGGTTGGATGACCTACCCTTGGGTGCAGACATGGCTTCCAAGAAGTCATGTATGGAGGATGATGAGCTTCCTATGATGACAATGACACATTTTCCATCTTCTCAGACACCTATGACAGCCATGACACATGAGGATATCAGTGGCATTTTTTATACGATAGAGGAGCCTTGTGTGGGAATTATACACAAGGGACATATGGATCCACAGATCCAGGAGAAGAGGCATGACTTGGAGCCAGTTGACTATATATGTACCTATCAGTATGAGGAGAGTGAGTCACCTCTTTTGGGGAGTCTATTGTTAGATCAGGTTGTGGAGACTAACAGTTTGATGGGATACTCACTTCCAGGACTGGTCTACAGTGATGAGGATGCACTCCCTATTGGTCGGGATGACCATATCTCATGTCTGGACACATCTGTATGGGATCCATGTGCAGATGACATTAGCAGAGTGAGCGCACAGGAGGATACAGTTGCCCATACAGGATATAGTGCGATTCAGATGGGGGTAGCAGTTGGTGATGGTGTGAAGTGGCATACAGGAGAACTCAATAGCATAGTGGACAGGGGGCAGTTCAGTGCCTTATCTTTTGAGGAGTGTGTTGTTGAGGATTCCATTATTGACAAAAGCAGTGAGAGGCATGAGGTAGCACCTCAATAGGGCTGTGATCAGGAGTCACGACACTTGACAGGACAGTTGAGAGTCAGTGAGGACATGATCATGGCAGCCACATAATGCATTGATGATGCACACGAATTGGTGGCAGGTTATTGTTGGAGGGCCTCAATGACACATGATAGTTCAGATATGGGACTTGCCATTGATGACTTTCATATTCTCATGGAGAGAGTGACTGTGATGAGGACCGACTACCAGCAGTTGTTGATGGATAGAGATTACCTATTGGAGGTTGGCGAGATGTATCACAGGGCCCTGAGGGAGCAGGAGTTTGAGGTGGACCAACTCACTCATGAGTTGGTGAGCACACGAGGATTCTTGGAAGGCACACAGATAGACCTTCAAGAATCAAAGTTCAGATTAGAGGAGCTCCTTGAGAAGATTAGACATAGATCCACTACATCTATCTCAGCAGAGAGTCAGATATATCCTTCAGCCACATTGCTAGAGTATGTTGGTGGTTTAGCAGTGGAGCACTAGTGGATGGAGGAGCATGAGGAGTACCCAGGATCACTAATGAGTATGGAGAGATATGATCCAGAGATGCAGGAGGATGTCCGTAGGTCACAGGGCCCACCCTTCACGAGGGGTTTTGAAACAGATGGGCACACACATACACCTGGGAATTCCAAAGCCAGAGGCAGTTATGAGGACACTTCCATTTGTGTTCCAAGATTGGTTGACCTTCATGTAGAAGATGACCCAGTAGTACACCCAGGATCCATGATGTTGCAGGTGTATACAAGAGACCACACGAGTATGCAAGGGCATCCAGTGATGAGTGGTAGCTCACGGAAACAGACAGAGGTGTACAATGGTGTTTAGGGGGACGCATTGGATTGCAGGGAGGAGATGTACTAAGTAGAGCATGGAGATTCCTCTCCCTTGCAGCAGTATACAAATCTGGGAGATCACCTTGACCGTAGCAGCAGTTGCGTGAGTGATGATGGATGGAGAATGATTGACCCGTAGTTTGTGGAGATACCTACTATTGTACCAGATGGTTGGTGTTTAGTGATGAGTTCAGGCGATTATTTACCATGGGTGTCGATGGACGAGCTTTTGATCAAGTCCTTGGGATTGACCAAAGCATATGATACTTTCCATTCCTACAGTTGGTTGCAGATATTTATGATAGCCTTTCCCGATACTTTCATCATTGACAACAACACAAGGAGAGATAAACAGTGGCAGGGGACATGGAGAGTTGGTAGGCTAAGACCACCTGACAGGAGTGTCTTAATTGCATACAACAGCATAGGGGTGGATCATCAGGGACAGACAGATGAGGCCCTGGGTGTGATAGAGAGTATCTTAGGCCATGGGACAAAGGATAACTTAGAGATTGATACATATTCAGACTCTCATTGGGATCAGGATGGAAGGCTTTCGACAGTTACCATTAGGGCACATCAACAGTTAGTGGGGATTAGAAGTGATGAACTTCCAAATTTGACATGGGATCCGGGAGTCCATTGGGTCAATAGTTTGTTTATTCTTACGAGAATCCAGTATGGATACTTTGAGCAGATAGTCATGATCAGAGTAGAGCAGCGTCAGCATGATGGTACCTGTCAGACACTAGCATGGGACCCTGGGATTACAGGGTTGGGCATTTCATTGATTGATGGAGACGAACGGATCTTTGCATGGGGAAGTCACTTTAATTTTCCATTGAGTTTCAGTATTGGGGAGAGCACGTCATTGGCTGGTGATTCGTTAAGGTCTTGTAGTACCTCACTATGGCAGCAGCATGTTCAGTCGGTGGGGGCCGTGTTGGGTTTGGTATGGTCTAGTATGACGGACTCATTTCGAGTTGAGGYCGTGTGTTATTTGCAGGAGACTCATGGTGTTGATATGTTACAGAACTATACCTCASAGGGCATTGCAGTTCACATCTTGATATGGGATCCAGGGATTGGAGTGCTTGGTAGTTCAATGTTTGATGGAGTTGAGTTTCGAGTAGGGTGGTTGCTTGGGGTGTTGACTAATAAAATTCTTTGGCCATTAATCGTTCTACTTATCAAGAGCATTTGGGTGTCATGCATGGTGAGCACTTAGAGAGAACCCATCTTGAGGGGACTCAACTTTGTGTCACACAGGTGGATATGGGATCCCGGTATCATATGYAGATTGATTCAGTTATTGCTTGAGAACAAGCAATATTCCAGCAGGGAGGACTRTAATGTCCCCATTTTTAGACACTAATACATTACAAAGTGTTATGCCTACCAGAGTAGCCAGATAGGGGTGACAGAGAGTTCGGGAGATATTGAGGGGCTTTATCGGGCCCGACTTGCATCGTTTATCATCAGGATCCGTTCTGCACAGCTTGGCTTTGGTTCCGTTGCATTCCGACGATTTTTGTAATTTTGAGTTATTATGGGTCATATCTTAATTAAATTCACTAAGAAGGTCATAATGGGCATATTACTTGGAGAAACCTCTTAGTGTAATAGCTCATCGGAATCAGGAGGAAGAGCATTACAGAATAGGATGATGAGAAGTGACTTCCAGTGGTCGGAGAAGCCATAAGGATGGATAAATCACTTTTTAGAGGTAAAACGGTTAATTAATTAAGTTAGTTAATCAAGAAATAATAAAATAAAGTAAAATTCACTTGGAGGGAAAAGGTCAACAGTGAATTAGGGTTTCGGGAAGCTATAAAGGAAGGGTAAAGCAACCTAATTCATTATTATGTTATGATTTGATGTTGAGACAGTTTCTAGAAGAGAAGGAAAATTGAAATTGACCTCCTTGTTGTTTTGTGGATTTTTGGAGGAAACTACCAACATTGATCGGTTTCGGTGTTGAGAGATACACCCTAGCATATCGGAGATACCAACTAGGTATTTCACCATGCTATTCAAGAGTATCCAGTTGCAGTGATTGCGTAGCTCAGCCAGTGAGGTCCCGAGGGTTAGAGAGGGTTTTGTGTAGCTGCACAAGACCGAGGATTATCTTGCAGATTCCTCCCGACCCAGTTGAGGACTAGCCAGGGCGCTTCTTTTGAGCCACCAGTCATCAAATTCTGATCGTGGAATCTCTCAGTGCACATCATACAGCCAGGAAGGGCGCGATTCTTGAGTAGGGACGTTTGGGGTTCCAAGGAGTATTCCGGATCAGATCCGAGGAAACCCTTCCGACCCATTATAGAGGAGACCAGGATGATCATTTCAATACATACGTCATCAGATTTCGTCAGTGGGATCACTAGGGCACACTCACACGGCCTAAGAGGTGCGCAAACCCCTAGGGGGTGACATTCGGAGCTTCAGAGGTCAAATCTTCAGTTCGACAGTTGCTAGGAGCATCCTAGAGGCCAGGGCGCTCAGTTTGGGACAATTTCCAATCCATTCTATCAAGTATAACCATTAGGGTGAGTTTTTCAATATTTGCAGCAGTTGTCGTGAGTTTCCGGCACTGCATTTTGTCGATCTATCCGTGCATGCACAGATCTGCCTTCAGCTTCTTATCACGGGTATTTCATATTGCTTTGTATTCCAGTGACGATCCATGAGATCTAACTAATGACTATTTTATCTGCTTCCAGCATATTGTTGTATTTCTTGCTTTTTCCTCATAATACATATTAGTGAGATGGTGTTCTTTATTTCRCATGCATCATATATACTGCTTAAACAATAAATGAATGAAAYACACATGCGAAAATCACCAAGCATGTTAAAACAYTAACTCAAACGCATCCAGAAACACCCAGAGTATCATATATGAGTGATAAAACAGTAGTTCAGCAGTAGATATCCAGATCAGCTGGATCAAGGATATTTCAGAACATCATTGGTRCTTGAAATCACTTCAAACCTGAAAAATGTGGATTAATAAAATGAGGCTTCCTACTTATAATATTGGTAGTAAATCCCTACTAGAGGAATATTTAATATTGATGGCAGTTGTACCAAGCAGCTAACTCATAATAAAATACATGCATATCATCAAGCAGCTAAAAGTTGATGGTTATATGCTTATTAAACTGAGCAAACAAACACTCAACTTTCACAGACTGAAATATGGGTAATTCTATGCACTCAAATAAGATGTTACTAAGACAAGCAAAGAAAGGTTGCCAAACAAATGACCTCATGAGCTATGAGCAACCAAAATTTAAAATTAGGAGGACACATGACTATTGGGATGGCTACAAAATGGCAGGATATTGACAACCAAGATTGCTCTAAGATGAAGCAGCAAACAACAGAATTACTAGAAGTTAAATTTCAGAAACATAGAAAGAATGGAGATGGAACTTAGAAGGTCACTTCATGCAACCCACTATTTTATATGCATTTATTAACCTAGCATCCATGCAAAGAACACAATAATGAATATTTAACTGAGTTCAAATACAAAACCCAATTATGCAAAACAATTACAAAACAAAGAAATATGATAAGACTCCAATACACTGTACATATATTACTAGTGAAGCTTCAGTAGTTTACTTGCACATTTCAGATTTTGATTCTGCTTCCCCTTCCAATGCAAAGTGATTTCCAAAATGAATCTCACTAAATATTCCTTTGTAATGTGTTGAGATCCACTCTACGCTAGGCTCTCTGATGACATGCTGCCGTGACCTGCAAGGTTCAACCTAGGGTTATGAGCTATCAATATGGGACAATGCATTGGATTATTGCAAATGGTAAAAGAAAAATAGTTCAACCGCATAATCCAGTAAGAGAATTCTGGTAATACAAGAGAATGAATGATAAGAGCCCATATGCCTGAGCATCAAAAAAGTGAAAAAAGTAAATTTGTAATGCTCAAACTTACGTAACTACCACCAGATTGCAGTATGATGACAATTGACTGAGAGATTTATAAGCACCAGGGATTGGTACAATGCCACTGTTAAAATGCTTTGATTCAAAGAAAGCATGGACCCGAGAATTCGCTGCCACAAAGCAAGAAGTAGAAGATTAAGTTCTGACTAAAATTTCAGTTTGCAATATATCAAGAAAGAAAGAAAGCACATAAGCATCCCTGAACATGGTCAAAGACATGTTGAAAAATAAAGCACTACGTATCAATGTCTCATGCCTAAAGCATGTTCAAACCAGATCTCCATAAATAACATCAAATCAAATTAAATCATCTTAATCAGCATGAAGAATTCAAAATTGCAAAGCAAAAGTACACATGATAATTAAAAATTTACTAGAGAATACATGAGGATGAAATGGATTTTTATCACCTAACCAGTGCCCAATCTCTCTTAGATGAGGCTTGCGCATGCTGCAATTAGAGGTTGGAGTAGGGTATCCACAGCATGCATACAGTGTCTTCAACACGCATGGTGCGAGGCAGTTCCACAAGCATGCATGGCTATTTCAGGCATAAGTCTATTTTTAGGCATTTCTATTTTTAGAAAGTCTATTCTTAGATGCTGCTATTTTTGGAAAGAATTGTCATTGTTTGTATGTGGACATTCTAAAATGTAATACTTTTAGTAATGTCTATTTTTAGGCTTCCTTATTTTTGAAAGCTTCTATTTTTAGGCAATGTTATCGTTGAGAATGAAATTCTCCAAAATTCATCTTGGTGATCCAGAATTGAGGGTTCGCAGATACATTACGAGATGAAATTGTCAAAAGTTTATCATTCTGCATTGACGATTCGTGGATATATTAGTGGATATTGACATCCACAATTCATGGGTACATCTTGATCGGGATAGACTTATCAATCTTTGAGTTCAGAGTTCTGCATCCACAATTCATAGTGCTAAAATTAGACTTCGTATATCATCATAGATCTTTTATTGCTTAAGGGTTATGGATTCAATAGATTTCTTGGCAAGTAGTCTCAATTCTGTAGCAACTGGATTTCACACTTTTGATCCACATATGCCTACCCATTAGGGAGGCTACGTTATGACTGTCTTTTCTGTCATGTCCATGAGTGACCTGCCCAATGATAATATGATAAATCTCTAGATTGTCCTTATGTGGTGGACCATCTTCCTTGAGTTCACCCTACCTAAGCCTAGAAGTATGGCCTCCTAGTGATGTGTCACACTTTTATAGGACCCCTAGCTACCTTTTCTAACTTGATTTCTAACCCTTGGTCATCGGTTGGGTTCACTTTCACATTCTATGCACTCGTTAAGGGCACAACCTATCTTTAGGGGTTCAGTTCGGGTGTAGACCCCCAATTGGGTCCATAATCACTTCGGGTACCTCATAACAGGTCCACCACAACCTGAATCTATTTTGGGTTGCTAATGGCATCAAAATGAATCAAATCTCCTTAACCATTCATAGTCTCTTAACAAAGAGTGTACCAAGGGTTACTAAAGAGGGTACCCCATCTGTATTCCACATCACACATAACAGAGGCGTTTTTGGCCTAAATATCTGCTACATAGTCTAATAGAACCCGTGTTATGGACTCAAAATGTGTGGTCCAACATTTCCATGCAACTCAAACCCTCCAACGGATAACCTAATGTACAACTACATCTTGAGGTCATTCCCCTTCCTATTTATACCATTCAATTCCTCGAAAAAGAATCTGATCAATCTGTCTTTGAAACCATATCTTGCAAGTACACAATTATATTAGCAACACATCTTGATCTAAGCACTCTTCCACCTCTTCCATGCTCTTGCATTGCTTGCACATGCCATCTCAAATACTCTACAAGGACCTCTTGTGATTAGCTTTGGATCCAACCATGAAGACTTGTTGATTCATCCTAGGACATCTTCACTAGCATAGTTCCACTCATACCTTGGACGATTCAACCTCAAGGGAATTTCCATCACAACTAGGGCAAGGGAGGTTCATCCCCTGTAAGCATACTTGGGTTTCTCTACTCGGTTTTTTCATTGATATATCTTTTATGGTAGTAGACCTAGCGTTGTTTGCATATATATATATATATATATATATATATTCGAGATTGAGTTCAAGAGTTGTTATGCAAGAAAGTTGAGTTGCATGTGCGGGATCATTGAGGACATGAATCATTCTTACAGACTGTTGACCGCCCATTTAGCAACGGTGGTCAACTCATGTGCCATGAAGTATTCATCTATGTGGAAGACATTATTGGTTCTACTTGGGTATCTGATACCCCAGCATCAAATTTTTGTAAAC
>JASDQU010302466.1:2842-13797 GCA_032191745.1 Picea mariana | reverse complement strand
TTGTTTGGTTTGTGGTTTCTTAGAACTTTCAGATTAAGGAGTTGCAAGCTTCCATTGCTAAGGAACTGAAATTAAAACTGGAGGAAACTTCTAGTATTGAAGAACGGAAGATGAGATTGTGTGCGTCTCTCCAAAGTAACCAAAGTAAGAAATTTCTTATCGTATTGGACGATATTTGGCGTCCAATCGATCTGATAGATCAAGTGGGCGTTAGATTTGGCGATGATAATGAAAGAAAAATCATAATCTCCACTCGCAAGAAAGAGGTGATAGGGAGAATGGGGGCGATTGCGTACTCCGTGAACATTAGACCCTTGACCAGAGACGAAGGCTGAGAGTTATTTAGAAGAGGAGCTTTTACAAATGGGGTTGTTAATGAGAGTAACATAGAGGAGGCTATAATTGAAAAAATGCCGAGATGAGGCGAGACGGAATTCAACGCGGCTAGGGCCTTAACCCTAGCCGCCCCCGCTCTGGTTTTTCATTTGCAGGGGCGCGGATCTTTGGCATTAGCAGCCGATCAGGGTTCCCCGCATACAGAGCCGCGAATCGACATCTTCAGAGCGTTCTTGTGTGGCCTGAGTTCGCCTGCGTTTTTGCATGCGTATTGGTGCAGTGGTCTTGGCTTACCGCTGCGACTTGTCTTCTTGTTTGCTGGAGGTCGACGGCCTGCTACGATGGCCCCAAATCCAATTGCCGAGAGGGAAAAAGACCCTTTGGAAGCATTCAAAGCGTTAGTCCGCTCGGCAGGACCCAAATCCAAGCCTTCTCTCTAGTCTAAGTTTGTTAAGAAGATGGAGGAGATCCCTTCTCTGGAGCTATCTCCAGAGGAGCCTTGCAATCTTTCCCTCCTTCTAGCAGAAAAGGCCCTCATCGGAAAGTTTACGGGGTTATGGCCTAGCCCCAAAACGGTGGAGGCATGGATGGATGATCGTTGGAAGTCGTTGATACAGGGAAACGTTTCTCTGTTCGCAGTAGGCAGGGGTTTTTTTGTCTTCAGTTTCTCGAGGAAAGAGGACTGTGATCTAGTTTTCAGATCTGGACCCTATTTCATGGGGTCGAGAGGACTGTTCTTAGCCCCCTGGACTCTTGACTTCAATCCCGAAGCCGAGATCACCGCAGCCCCTGTTTGGGTTAGGCTGCCTCACCTTCCCTTGCATCTCTGGGGGACAAGATCTCTGGAGGACATTGGAAATAAGCGTGGGCGTTTCCTGGACAGAGCGGAGCCGAAAGGGGACCAGTTTACCTGCGCTCGCATTTGTGTTGAGGTTAACCTCGAGAAAGGTCTTCCGGAAGCCATTAAGCTCTCCCTAGGGAAATGGTGCCATATCCAAGAGCTGGACTACGAGCAGATTCCCTTTAAGTGCCTCTGGTGCCATGCTTACGGTCACTTCGCAAGAAGCTGCCCCAAAGCCTCTGAGGATTCGGGACCAGTCAAAGAAGATGATTTTCAGCCCGTACCTAACTGACGAAGGCAGTCAAGGTGAAAGGATCCACTAGCCCAGGCCCCGAAGGCCACTCATTCAGTAGAGGCAACTCTAGAAAATAAAAACAGCTTTGATGCACTGAAGGAAGATGAAGCCCTAGAACCAGAAGCAACAACAGTCAAGGAAGATCCTCCGGCAGACGAAAGCCTTCCGGAATCCACCCCCCCAAATTCAATAGCAGCGAGAGAAATTCGGGCTTCAGATCCGGAACCCTCTGCCCATGCAGGTCTGGTTGTTACAGTCCCCTCTAGCGGCTCTAGGGGAACTTCTAAACCTGAAGACAATTCAGTCCCGTCTCCACCCCTTACCCGAGGGCGAAGGACCAACAAAGCGCACAGAGAAAAGGAGGCGGCCTCCAACATTTCTTTAGGTTCTCAGAAAAAGCTGGACCCCTACATTAAGGGGAAAATTTCAGCCCCCTCGGTATAATGCTTTGCTTCTGTCTTTTGCTATGCTCACAGTTTGTGAGAATTTACTCATGTATGCATTCTTTGTCACATTCTCGAATTAGCTCAAGGAGCAGAGGGGATTGGTCTCCCAAGACATTCACAAGAAGGTTGGCAGCACTGTTAGAGGTCACCAACCTTCTTCAGATTTGTAACTTTTTGATTCTGGCTGGCCAGAAAGCCGCTTAATGCAACATAACTGTTTTTGTCAAAAAAAAACAAAAAAAAAAAAAACATAGAGGAGGCTATAGCCAAAGAAATTGCCGTGGAGTGCAAAGGGTTACCGTTGGCCATAAATGCAGTAGCTGCAGCTATGAGATGCAAAGAGATGAATGATGAATGGAGTCGTGCTCTGATTATGATGAAAAATGCAGATCCTTTCTTTCCAATCACTCACGAGACTATTGATGCAGAACTCTATCAAAAGGTAAGATGGAGTTGTAATGATTTGCCCCATCCTAATCTAAAGATTTGTTTTCTATATTGTGCTGCGTTTCCTGAGGGTGCATACATTCATGTGGAGCATCTTGTGGAAATGTGGAGCGGAGAAGGGTTGGTGAGTCCTAGAGGGACAACTTACTTCATGGATATTGGGCGTGAGTACATAAATGTACTGGTAAGCAGGTGCTTGGTCGAGTATCATGGTCCTAAGTATTTAAAGGTTCATGATGTTCTGCAGGACATGGCCATATATGTGGGCCAAAAGGAGGAGAAGTGGTTATTTGCAGCAGGTCAACATCTACAGAATTTCCCTAGTGAAGAACAGACCAGGGATTGCAAAAGAATATCGATTATTGGGAATGATATTCATGATTTACCCATGGATTTAAAATGCCCTAATCTTATAAGTTTGATGTTAGCAAAGAACTCGAATTTGGAAAAGGTTCCAAAAGGCTTTCTTTCAAACCTTACGTATGTCAGGGTTCTTGATCTGTCAAACACTTCAATAAGTTCGTTGCTAACATCAGTGGGGCAACTTGGACAACTTGAGTTTCTTGACTTGGGCTGCTGCAGCGATTTAAAGGATTTTCCTGATAGCATATGCAATTTGTCTCGTCTTCAATTTTTGAATCTTCAGTTCTGTAACGTGCTCCATTCATTGCCGAGTGGAATAGGAGAGCTTACAAATCTAAAGCATCTCAATTTACAAAACTGTTTCATCTTAGTGACAATTCCACATGGTATTTTTCAACTCACTTCATTGAACAAACTAGCCCTGCCAGAGAATTGTACGGTTAGAGCAGAGGATCTTGCAAATCTCTCAAATCTGATGGAGCTATATGCAACGGTAAAGGCAGAAATTGAAGTAGGTACAATGGGTCGCTGGTTGGACATGAGAGCTTTGGAATTAACATACAAGCATATTCTTCCGGAGAGCATCAAGCATATGAAGAATTTGGAGGCATTAACCCTACGTAATTATGAAGGCTTATCTTTATCAAATTGCGTTTGTGAATCTCAAAATATGAAGAGTTTAACTTTTTTCTGCTGTCACCGATTAAGGGAGCTTCCGGCCTTGGAGATTGGGAGTGAAAGCGCACATGCTAGCTTTCCAATGTTGGAGAGGTTGGAACTGAACAGCCTAGACAAATTAGAGAGTATTGCAGGACCATCTAATGTGTTGAATGAAAAAGCAATGCCCCAACTTAAATGCTTGGTGATATGTGAATGTCCATTTAAGAAGTTGATATCCTCAACGGAGAAGCTACCCAATTTAACACAGGTAGAAATATTGTTCTGCATTGAGTTGATGGAGTTGGACTTTGGGAGTGGAAGTTTTCAAATGTTGGAGTATTTGTTTTTGTTTGAGCTAAATAAATTAGAGAGTATAGGGGGGTCTTTAAATATATGGAATGAAGGAACATTGCCCAAACTTCAACAGTTGAGAGTAGTTCACTGTTCATTGTTAAGGAAATTGCCATTAGGAATGGAGAAACTATCTAACTTGAAAATAATTAAGGGAGAGTTAGATTGGTGGCAAAGCATCATTTGGAAAGATGATGAAATGAAAATTAGCCTTTCTCAACTTTTTAAAGGATATTAATGTATCATCAGCTGTTTAAAAGAACTTTTTAGGGGATATTAATGTATCATCACCTATCTAAATTTATTGTGATATCTTTTATATAATATATTTTATTTGTACATTTTTTTTTCTTCTTTTTATGTAAAATATAATAAAATTATTATAATCTACAAAATTTAATATATAATATATTTATTATAATTGTGTTATGGTGAGAGATGTAATTTAATATATAATATATTTATTATTCAATATATAATATATTTACTTTAATTCTATTGTGGTGAGAAGTGTTTTCAGTGTGAGGGAGATGTGTAATTTCATATGTATTCAATGTGTAGTTCACATAGCAATTTAAAAAAAAAATGAAACTTGAGAAATTTAATCTCTTTTATTGGATTATAGATCCAAATTTAAAATGAATATGTGTTTATGCATTTAAATAGAAATTAGATTTCTTCTCTTTATTATATACATAAATTTGAATTTAAATTTGTAAATATAAATATTAAAAATATATAATATAGATTTATATAAATAATTTTTTTAAATGATAATTTTTTTTAAAGAATTACAAATAAAAAATTATTAATTTTATATTAATAAAATTTCACTTATTTATTTTAATGCACATTTTCTCATTAATATTAATTTTTATAATATAATGAATTTTTAATAAATAATTTTGCAATGTAATTTAATCTTCAATAAATATGCATTCATTTTCTTACAAATTTATGTAAAATCATTTACAATGAATTTTTATTAATCTTGGTAGAATGTAATCTTTAACAAAAATTACATAATAAATATATAATATATTTATTTTGTTGTGGTGAGAGGTGCTTTATACATTTCAGTGTGAGGGAGATGTGTAATTTCATATGTATTCAATGTGGAGTTCACATAACAATTTAAAAAAAGCTTACACCTTGAGAAATTTGATCTCTTTTATTGCATTATAGATCCAAATTTAAGATGAATATGTGTTGATTAAACTTTATATATATATGATCTTCAATAAGCCATTGGCCTCCGCAAGGATCTAGATCAATAGAAGATTCATCATCCTGTCTTTGATCTGCTTGAAAGACTGGAGGGTCTCCAAGGATTTCTTCATTTTTACTTGCAAGAAGATGCACCCTTGAAAGGAGATAAAAATGCAGTAATTCACACAGGTCACAGGTCTTGTTTTACTCAAAGTAATAACAAAGGAAAAGTTGTTACTGAATGAACTTCTGATATATTATGATCACAGTAGATGTAGTACTAAATTGTAATAATTCACTCTTCAAGAACTACAGAAAGAAATCCAGAGAGATAGAAACACAGAGGAAACACATAACTCAAATTAAACGAAACTTAGAATCTTTGTCTGCACTTGTATTAATATTCATAATTTTTTTCTCTTTTACATTTGGCAAGAAGCAGCCTCGAATAGATCTAAAATCTATCTATTTATACAAAAATCTATCTATTTATCTATTTAATCCTATTTCCTCAGCGAACTTTCTAGTCAAGAAAGTTGGATTCCACTCTGTCACATCATCTTTCCAAAACTTATCCACTTGGCAACCCACTCTTACAGCCTCTCCTTTAGTTTTTTCTCGCTTGAAAATACACCCTGTTGCTACTTTCATTTATAACTCTCTCACTTTGCTAGTTGAAAGATTACAAAAGGGGAAAGTTATTATCTATTTCTTTGTAGCTGCGATTGCAACCTCGTTTTTAGAACACAAATTATATAATATATATAATAAGAAATTTTTCAGTTGAAAAAAAAAACATATTTAAATCATGTCATTATCTAATTTAATTAAAACTCTATACAAATTATTTATACACAATATCCATATATGGGATGTGCAGTATTTTCTTGGTGTCGGGAAATTGTTTATTAATATAATCCCAACACAATTTTAATCCAAATGATCAAATTAAATGTTATAATCACAATGCATTTAGTTTTACAGGCGATGGAATTAGGTTTTAGAAAGGGAAAATAACGTCTAAAAATATTTGGACTCGACAGTTCTGAAAATCTAATGAGGAGTCCCTTGACGAATGTTTGATCGATTTCAAGCTGCACCACGAGGTTGAGTAAGTTGTCTCTTAACATGATCGTTGATGTCGCTCGTTTTCATGTTGCCTGCTCCATTTATTTAATAAATGAACAATTGTATACTATTTGAACCCCTAATCTCAAGCTCAAGATATCCAAGGCATCCTGCAGTCATAGCCCTCTCCTTTGAATGTTTCCCATGAATTGTTAAAACTCGATCTCTGGTAAATCCAAAAGCACAATTAGTAGACATAAGAAAATCCGTGTATGTGATGAAAGTGCAAACCTTCTGAAAGATAGATATGTAGAATGTGAGCAGGACGTTCCCACAACATCCATGAGAAAGCGTTGGTGTTTGTGATGAGAAGAGTAATCTTTGATTCCGAATACCATATTTCCAGATGACTCAAACATTGTGAAGCCATTGCCATTGAAGAGGAGAAATATCTTCCAAACAGTGAACATGGTAGGATAATTAGAATGTAGTGCAAAAAACTTATCATTGTCGTCAACCGAAACTGAAATTTCGAGGGGCGTGAGGAAGGAGACGAAGACGTCGGGATGCACCTGCAACACTTACAAAGATACCAATGTTTCTATACTTAGCAGTTGTTCTAATTCAGAGCACCCACCAACATTTAGGAGTCGAAGCTTGATAAGATGGGAGGATCCATTCGGCCATGTACCCTAATCCTGTGAGGAGCCATTCGAATGCACTCTGCATTATCATCTTCTACTACGGTAGCCCATCATCCCGTATACATGTCATCAATAAAAAAATGAATGACGAGTCTGCGGGCTCGGGCGTTTTCCTTCGGAGTAGGCTAACTCGGGAGCAATCTTCTCTCATGCGTGTCCTTTCTCAGGCACCCAAATCCGTTCACTGCATTGCTAGCTATAACCATGCCCGCACCCTCGTTCGTGGACCGTCCCGTTGTCTTAATTTTGAATGGCATCCTCGTTCGTGGACCATCTTGTCATTTTAATTTTGAATGGATGAGCGTAATCCAAAACCAAATTCAATCGATTTTTAATGTGCAAATGGGGGAAAACAAATCCCCGCCCATTCCCCATTTAAAATTTGACTTCCCTCTCAAATCGAAATTCTGCTTATCAAACGTTTCGACCTTTCCTGGATTATCTGAATAGCCAGAACCGATGGATATTATGAAAGTCATCCTCAAATATCTGAGCATAGATGCAATCGAGAAGGAAAACACCCGAGCCCACAAACTGTCTTGGCCCGACCTCGACCAAAGACAATGCAGTTCCCTGCAAGATTGTTTCGAGTTATTGGAGGAAACAGTGGATGATTTAAATTCTGCGTATCCAGCGTTTTGAGATTTCCTAGATTATTTGAAGGACCAGAACCGATGGATATTCTGAAGCTCGTCGTCATTCTGAACATAGTTGTTGTCGAGAAGACAAACGCCCAAGCCCGCAAACTTGTCGTTCATTTTTTATTGATGACATGTATACGGGATGATGAGCTACGGAAGCCGAAGCCAATAATGTAGAGTGCATTCGAATGGCTCCTCATAGGAGAAGGGTACATGGCCGAATGGATCCTCCCATCTTATCAAGCTTCGACTCTTAAATTTTGGTGGGTGCTCTGCATTATAACCGCTACCAAGTATGGAAACATTGGTATCTTTGTAGGTGTTGCGGGTGCATCCTGACGTCTCCGTCTCCTTCCTCGCGCCCCTCGGAATTTCAGTTTTGGTTGACGACGATGATAAGGTTTTTGCATACATTCTAATTATCCTACCATCTTCATTGTTTGGAAGAGATTTCTCCTCTTCAATGGCAATGGCTTCACAGTGTTTGATTCATTTGGAAATCTGGTACTTAGGATTATCCTATACCTATATGGAGCAGATGGAAGGTAAAATTATGGAAATGGAATATTTAGCTGAAGATCAAACTATTTGTTTGGATGGTAGTCGAAAATAGGATTTTATCTTAGGAAGTTTTACAAAAAAGAGGATGGCAGGGACCTGGTATATGTCCTCTATGTAAAAATAATACTGAAGATATCAACCACCTGTTCCTACATTGCACTTTCAGTGAGACAGTTTGGGCCACACTCTGGGCCAAAACTTTGTTCTTACTAAAATTTAAAAAAAGTAAAATTATGAAAATGGAATATTCAACTGAAGATCAAACTATTTGTTTGGATGGCAGCGGAAAATAGGATTTTATCCTTGGAAGTCTTACAAAAAAGAGGATGGAAGGGACCTGGTATATGTCCTCTGTGTAAAAATAATACTGAAGATATCAACCACCTGTTCCTGCATTGCATTTTTAGTCAAACAGTTTGGGCCAGAACTTCTTTCTTACTAAAAGTAAGATCAAACTATTTGTTTGGATGACAGCCGAAAATAGGATTTTATCCTAGGAAATCTTACAAAAAAGAGGATGGCAGGGACCTGGTATATGTCCTCTATGTAAAAATAACACTAAAGATATCAACCACTTGTTCCTGCATTGCACTTTCACTCTGATAATTTGGGCCAGAACTTCTTTCTTACTAAAAGTTTAAAACCTTGGGCTAGAAATTCCTTTAATGATTGCATAGCCTCTTGGACAAAAGACAAGGTTGTCTCCAATAATCTGGGTGCACTTACTTGTTAGTATATTTGTCTTGAGAGAAACCAAGTTATATTTGAAGAGAAAGATCCCTCGGTATGGGTAGTGGTATATAAGACACTGGGAGCGCTCAACATCCGTCCTCATGCACAAAAATTGAACACCCAAAGAATGTGCCCGATCACACAGTTTGAGGGTTGCACCACTGTTTTTTTTATGGGGCGTCCATACTAGGTGGGGGGGAGTCATTAAAAGTCTAGACTTGAATGTATACAGATGGCACATCAATTGCGGGGAAGGTACAAATACAAAAGCAAAGTTGATGGGGATTTGGGTAAGGTTTGGGTAACTCTAACACTTGCAAATCATTGGAATATTCCAAAGTTACAGTTGATGGGGGACTCAAAGGTGATTATAGAATGGTTGGGTCATAAAGGTAATTTGCATGCTATCGACATCGAAGGATGGAAACGCAGAACCAAGGTATTGACTACAAATTTCCAAGAAATTAGCTTTCATCATATCTTTAGGGATTTTAACAAAGAAGGAGTTCAACTTTCTAAACAAGCCCTCCTGGATCTGAAAAGAAGATTAGCTTACTACACTTGGGAAAATGGGACGACGGGTCCACCTTCCCATTTAAATCTCTTCTAATTTCACTTGTTTTATGAGTTGGTGCAGATTTTGGATCATGGTTACTAAGTCTATTGATACTCTTGAGGAGATGAACATTTTCTGTATTAGCGTTACTGTGATATATTGCCTTGTGTAAAGATCCTTTTTAGATAGTTTTTTGAGACATTAGTGTCGAGAGAAAGCTATTTTAGATTGTGATAGCATAGTTCTGGATGGAACAACAGAGAACTATTTATTTTTATTAAGAATCCTTGTAGATGTAAAAGAAATTATACACTAATATAATTTCCAACAAATTTTCTATTAGAAAAACTCAAACTCAAGTGAGTGTCTTCAAATCAATTTTCTAAACACGATCCACTAGCTATACTTCAAAATTATTATTTTATGCAGTGCAACACTAGCTATACTTCAAAATTATTTTATGTTTTGTATAACTAACATCAAGTCATTAATGTTTTGGCTGGTCATATCTAGGAGAAAGGTATTATATGCACATGGTGAGTATTTTTATAAAATATAAGACATAAAAAGTTATGTTTATGAAACATTAAAAACCAAGCATATACTTTTTTATTTGCATGGATTCCATATCTTATTTCATATTTAATTTTGCATAATTTCATTTTTTTAAGTGTACCTAAACTATATTGATTTTTGAAAAAAAAATAAAATAATAATAATAATAATTATATATGTTATTTAAAATATTTTATAAAATTTTGTATAAAAATATTTATTATATTGATTTGCAAATTTACTTTGTTAATATACAATTTGTTTATTTCTAGATTTTCTAAATTTTATCTTTAAGATTAATAAATGCATCACTTAATTAAATAAATATGAAAGATAGATGTACTTATCAAAAATAATTATATATATTATATAAAATATTTTATAAAAATTTACATATAAATATTTATTATATTGATTTGTAAATTTAGTGTGTTAATATATAATTTGTTTATTTCTAGATTTTCTAAATTTTATTTTTAAGATTAATAACTGCATCACTTAATTAAATAAACATGAAAGATAGATGTGACAATCAATCAAATAAACTTAAGGAAAATAAAGTTCAAAGTAGTATTTAAATAAGGTGAAATTTGTATATATATATATATATATATATTTCTATGATATATAAATTTTTATAAGAAATACGAGGATACATCTTTAGTAAGAATAGGGAGGAGATATTGAACATAGCTTATTACACCATGAGCAATTTTTGTTCATCATATTTTTTAATCCTTACTCTATTATGAACAAGTTTGGTTTATTATCTTTGTGGATCCTCATCCTCAACTTCTTACATTATGAACCAATTTTTTTCCATATCTTTCTTCTATCTTCATTTTTATCTTTAGTCTCAACTTAATGTTTTCCTTATTTTCCTTTATCTCTATTCTTATTTTTATTTTTAACCTCATCCTCATATCTTCGTCCATGTCTAATCTTATCTTTAGCCTCATCCAAATAATATAGCATGGTGAGGTGAAGATATGATGGTGAGGGAAACTTATTATGTTGAACCTCCAAACTCTATACTAAGTTGGTCTTTCATCTCTGCCTTAGCTACCCTAATCGGCCTTTAACCAACCAACTGTTTACTAGAATATTCTAGGGTTACCCTAATAGGCCTTTACCCATCCAATTGAAGTCCTACTACTGCAATAAGTTTACTTGGATATTCTAGGGTGTAG
>JASDQU010302459.1:0-13798 GCA_032191745.1 Picea mariana | reverse complement strand
GCTGGAGGAGAAATTTTAGAACATGGACGTCGGAGTTCAGAGGTTCTTCAGCAAGATCGATGCCTTGCAAAATAAAGGTCTTCCTGGTTTACTGGTACTGAATGACAAGTTGATAACCCTCTCTGACTACAAGCAGAAGATTTCCATGGTGGCCAAGGACAGTTCCAAGTTTTTCAAGAATACAGGGCAGCATAACAGGCAAAGCATTTCTAGATACTTTGCAGCTGGACCTCAACATCTAGCACGAGATCAAATATATTTTCATCACTAGGCCAACGTTTTCTAAATATACAGAAATGGATGAAATCTACTGAAGACTACTCAAAGTCACCATTCTGAGTCAACAAAGATGGGTGGAGTTGTGCACTTTGATTGAATGAGGGATGAGGTGTACAGTCTAACTCAGCATGCAGGGCAGTCAAAGTCATGTGAATGACTCACCAACGACCTTCCCGAAAATCAGCATGAAAGATCTGAAAGATCATCATCAGTCCCTACATTTTTGTATCTTGTTATCTAATTAGTTAGATCTAGAATTTGCCACATCATGGTCATAAATGATAGGGTCGTTTGTAATTTTGATTATAAATACTTCGAACTGGAAGTATTAAGGGTTGATTTGTACGCCCTAGCAAGTTGTAAGCACTGTAATTTTCTCAAGAGAACTGCCAGTAATAAAAGGGATGTTTCACAAGATTCCTACATGTTAGTTGTTGGTGAAGTTTTCTCCTCTTTGTTGAATGTTTATCTCTCTCAGTACTCATTTTGTTTTTCTAAATCTGATCATTTGAAAGTAGCGAAAGTTGCAGAATTTATCCTCATATACTCTATTTCTGACTTTTAATGATCTAAATGTTTTCTTCTAATGTTACAATTAAGAAATTCTTAAATGCTTCTTGATTATAATTGATTATCTCATCTTTTCTACTTTCCATCATTTTTATGCTAAATAATCCAACAGTTGCATTATCCTGCCCTGTGAGAATACCTTTAAAAAAAATTTAGTCAGTCTCTAATTTTATAAAACGGACCCCATAGCCCAATGGAGGCGTAAACCTTTTTCATCCATTTTATAAAAACAAACAACTCAGTCCTATTTATTTTAACTAGCCTAATATCTGAATTTTGAAACAAAGTTAAATCTTACAAAGAGATCCCTCTATGAAATTGGTAGGGCTAGATACCAGTTTCAAAGTGGTTGGATAAAGTTACCTCTGGTAAATTTCTTCTACTTTTCAACAACCTCTAGGAATTTACAGAGTGATAACATAATTGGAGACCATACTGGGGAACTAAACAAACTTTATATATCCTATGATTTCTTTCCCCTAGACAAAGAAAACTTTATTTCTGAACGAAATTATAAAGTCTAAACTTATATAGAGATAATGTTCAAAGGTTGTTAAATTTTGTACATGTTAGTTAAAGGTTTCTAAAAATAAAGTAAAAATTAAAAATTATGGCTCCTAAAAGAGTTTTCACTAGATCTCATTCAGATCCAGAACCTGCAATAGCAATAGACAATCTTGAAAAATTATTCAGAAAGAAAAATACTACAGAGGGTTCTGGGAGTCACATTCCACTTCATAGGTCCCCTTCTCTCCTAGAGAAGTTGGTTGCCCTTCAAGATCTTGATTTTGAAATATCTTTTGAACAAAGCCTTTTTAGAACAAAATCTAATAGCTTTGTAAGTGAAATAGTTTTAGATCAAACCATCCTTCAACCCAGGACCCCTGAAATACTTTCTCCCAGAGTGATCAATGATTTCTCCAGGAATTTGACAAACTAGAAGATCTAGTTCCGAAACTTGATCAAGCTTTAGACAAATCTCACTTTCAATAGTCATTCAAACTTTCTGTCTTGACTATTGTTGCAGCTTCTGTTAAACCTAAACCAGTTCGCTCATCTCCTCCCGGCCCTTCATCTTTCGTAGCTTTCGTCACCTACCCTCCAATCACACAGGTTATTGTTCAACCTCCTCCACCAATCATGGCAGCAAGATATGCTCCATTGGTGTTGGTTGCTCCTTTACATTCCATGCCTCGGGATTACCAAACCAGAGTTCCCCAGTATGATAGTACTGGTCCTTTGAATGCAAAACAACATGTTGACAAAATGAACGATTATTTTGATTTGCAGGAAGTAGATGAAGTTGATGCGCAGATGAGACTATTTGCACAGAGTCTGACTGGAGAAGTCAAAAAGTGGTTTAAAACCTTACGTTTTGCTTCCATAACTGACATTTTTTCTTTTCATCGAAGTTTCCTTGACAGGTGGGAGGTGAAGAAAAATCCTCTTGAGATCTTGTCAGAATATGAGAATATCAGAAGGAGCCAAAGAGAGACAGTGTAGGATTACTGCACCCGTTTCAGTAACCTATACAATGCAATTCCAGTTGATATCAAACCACATCAAGGTTTGGCATTAATAAAATTCCCCAATGGATTTGACGCAGACATATCATATCATCTAAGGGAAGGAAATGTTGCAACTCTGGAAGACATACAGAAAATTTTTGTTAGTTTGGAAGAAAATCTTTTGGCCATAAGGGCCAGGCAGAGAATAGAAAGGAGGGTCACCATCAAGGAAGGGCCTTCTACTTCCTCATCAGATGCCAAACTAGATTCTCTAGCTAGAGCTATGGAGAAAATGATGGAGAGACTCACTATAAATAACAGAAAACCAGCTAGGGAGAACCAAGTTGCTCCTCAAATTCGAAACCTAAACTTCAGAAGAAATCCACCCCAGATTAGGTAGAGAGATCTGAGAGATCAAACAGAACAGAGGGGGCCTGATCAGCAGATCAGACCACCCCTCCAGAAGAATTACGCTAATGATGGGGAGGAGGTAATTGAGGAGTTTGATGACACTCATATAAACCTCATGGGCATTCATGATGATGAATCCATTTTTCTCACCCAAGAAGAGCACGAGATCTTTCTCCTTTCACAAACAGAGGTCAATGAGGAAGCAAAGGAAACAGAACAACAAGCCTTTGAGAATGCTATAATGGAGGTCCATAGGCAGTATAACCTGAGGAGAAAGAGGGAAAATGACAACCCTCCAAAGAAGGTTGTTGAAACAAAGAAGGCTATTGAAACAAAGAGAATAGTCGAAACCAAGAAAACCTCAGAAAACTCTCCCAAGAAAGTATTTGAGAGGAATAATGTTGAATCTCTTGCACAAAAAACTCTAGGAATTCTACAAAGAGAAAATTAGACTGAAGTTTCATCAACCAATCAACCAAGTGCACCTGGCCATAGAGCTCCGATAGATAAACCAGAAGTAAAGACCCTAAGCAAAGCTTCCACTACTTTCAACCTTGAAGGGGAACTAGCTAAATTGAAGATTCCCATTCCCCTCTCTGAGATGATGAACAGGAATGCTTACCGGTCGCAGGTGATTAAAGCTTTAAGCATCAAACCTGAGATAGGTACTAAGTCTTTGAATGTTGGATCTATAAATCACTCAGACATGGTAAATCTTGTTGATGACTGACCAGAGCTCTAGTTTGGTCCTAAAGTTGATGGTCAAACTGATAATGGTGTTGTGGAACCTTTTTACATCAGCCTAAATATCCATGACTTGATATTGCACAATGTTATGCTAGATTCAGGTGCCTCTCACAACCTGATGCCCAAATCTATGATGGAAAAGTTGGGACTCGAGGTCACCAAACCCTACAAGGATTTGCATTCTTTTGACTCGAGCAAGGTCAAATGCATAGGGCTAATTAAGGATTTATGCATCACCCTAGCTCAAATCCCAGCAAAGAATATGGTAATGGATATAGTAGCTGTAGACATTCACCCAAAATATGGTATGTTACTGTCAAGATCATGGGGAACTAAGCTGAAAGGAACCCTGTAGCTAGATATGTCCTACGCCACCATCCCTGTATTCGGACAATAGAGGAGATTGTACAGAGAAACCCTGATGAAGTATATGGTCAGCAGTCAGGAAAAGACACACAACTACCCACTATACTTTGTGCACTCTGATCTGGATTCTTTCATTCTTTACAATGATGGTGATTTGGAAGAACAAATCACTCAGCTAGAAGACAATAAGCATGATTCGAAAGAAGATAAAGCAATCATTGAGGCAAGAAATGCTTAAACTGTGGAAAGTGAGGAACTGCCAGCAGATTTTTGGAGCATGGATTTCGATGGTGCAGTGAGAAAAGAGGGAGTCGGAGCTAGAGTTCGCTTACATAATCACAGATCAAGGTATTCAGAGAGCCAATCCTACAAACTGAATTTCCAATGCACTAACAACATAGATGAGTACGAAGCTTTGATGCTCGGCTTGAAACTACTGAAGAAAGTTGGTGCCAAACAGATAATGTTAAGGGGTGATTCTAAATTGATTATCAAGAAAATCAAAGGTGAGTATGCAGCTAAACATCCCAGACTTAGAGCCTATAGGAATGCTATTTTGGATGCCCTCCAATGCTTTACTGAAATCGACTTGCAGGTAATGCCTAGAGGACAAAACATATTTGCAGATGGGCTAGCTACATCAGCAACTACCTGTAAAATTCTTTTCCGTCCACTCACAAGTACACAGTGGAGGTGAAGTGCATACCAACCGTTCCTGACAATATCAGATACTGGCAGGCATTTGTTGGGTATGTGTTATATTCTTTGCATGTGTGTGTGTGGGTGTGTCAGGTTTGATAACTGCATTTGACGATCCCACTAATAGTGCTCTTTGTGTCCTGTGTGTCGGGCGCTTTCCTAGGGGGTCCCAGAGGGACAGGAATGCCCCCCCTGGTTACACACAGCGGGCGTTAGGCTGGGGCAGTGCCCCTAAATGTTTTTTGTTGGGTGGTTTTTGTTATTTTTAGCGGTTTTCTAAATTAATCCTGTATTAAGGGATTAGGGTTTTGGTATCTACGGAATACCTAAAAACATTGTATATATTGTATGGTGAATGGTGAAATTCGATATAATGAATATACGAAAGGTTTTCCCGGTTGAGTGTTTCCAGTATAAAATATCTGTGTACTTTTTTATGAACCATTGATTAAATTTTGTTTTGCTTAAGAATCTATATGCATTGCTTTACTTCACAGGTTTAAAACTTACATGTGGTATCAGAGCTCATTTTTCGATTCAGAGGGACACCTTTGTTGTTGAGGTTTTGGCTCAGTCTTGATAAATCAAGTTTATCTTGGGTCTGTGATAAACTTGGGTTTAGTGGGAGCTTTTGCAGTGGTGATTTGAGTGCAAAAAGAGGAATGGCAAGCTTGTCTAGAATCGAGATAGAGAAGTTAAACGGTAAAAAATTTGAGCTATGGAAGCTGAAGACGGAGGACCTTTTGTAGACAAAGAACAATGGATCGTTGTGGATCCTGGTACACAGCCTACTGGTACACCATCTACTAGCACACAGGCTACTGGTACACAACCTACTTGTACACAAACTACCAGTACACCACCTACTGGTATGTCGACGGAAGATTGGGAGAATTTGGACAGAAGAGCAAGAAGTATTATTTGACTCTGCCTGCCAAATTCGGTGTTGTTGAATGTCTCAGGAGAATCTACAACCACGGAACTATGGGATAAGTTGGAGAATTTGTATCAATAAAAGTCCCTGGTAAACAAGTTGTTTCTTCGAAAGAAGTTGTATCATCTTAGGATGGAAGATGGAGATTTTGTGACAGAACATCTAAATGCCTTTANGATTGCAGAAGAAGATAAGTGTATTACTTTGTTATGTTCTTTGCCAGACTCTTGGGATAATCTGGTTGTGGCAATAGGTAGTACCACTCAATCTACATTGAAGTATGAGGATGTAGTTGCATCCTTGTTATCTGAAGAGATGAGGCATAAAATCATGGATGGTCATAACACAGATGCTTTATTTGTAAGAGGTTGTACCCAAGACAAGAATCCTGGTAAGCCTTTAGGGGGGAGATCTAAATCTACAGGTAGATATAAGTCTCTGGGAAAATATTTGAGAAAATGCTGGAAGTGTGCTAAAATAAGACACTATAAGAAATATTGCAAGTCTAAGAAGGTTTAAAAAACCAAAGGGGTTTGATAGTACCTCTTCCACAGAGGAGAAAGCCTCCACTAAAGAAGGAGGTGATGTATGGTTGATTGACTCAGGTGCATCACACCATATGACTCCTCATAGGGAGTGGTTCTTTGAATATGAGATATATGATGGTGGTGATGTATTCCTAGGAGATGACTCGACAACAAAAATCTTGGGACGTGGAAGAGTTAAGTTGTTGCTAAAAGATGGAAGGATTAGAACTCTCCCTGGGGTTCTACACATTCCAAAACTTGCCAGGAGCCTAATATCTGTAAGCAAGTTGGATGATGCAGGAGTGGATACTGTATTTGGAAAGAACACTTGCAAGATGGTAGGAGGGGCAATGGTGTTGATGAGGGGAGTTCGGTGTGGAACTCTGTACAAGTTGTTGGGAATCACTTATACTAATGGGTGTAACAGTTATGTTTTCCTTGAGTAGACAAATAAAGAAGACAAGACCAATATCGTCCCTGAAAAGAAAATCATGTTGTGGCATCAAATATTGGGGCATATTGGAGAAAAGGGCCTTCGAACACTACACGGTAAAGGCATGGTTGAAGGTATGTCTAATTGCACTCTGTATTTTGATTTCTGTGAACATTGCATATATGGTAAACAAAATCGAGTAAGATTCCCATCTGGTGCTACAAGAGCAAAGGGAATCTTAGAATTGATACACAGTGATGTGTTTGGACCTGTGCCTGTTCCATCACTAGGTAAGTCTGTGTATTATGTTTCATTCATAGATGATTTCTCAAGGTACACATAGATTTATTTTCTTAGAAAGAAATATGAGGTATTTGATAGATTTAAAGAGTTTAAGGCTCTGGTAGAAAATCAGACAAAGAAGAAAATAAAGGTATTGAGAACAGATAATGGCGGAGAATTATGTGGAAATGAATTCTAACAATTTTGTAAGAAGTGTGGTATAGAAAGGCAGAATACTACTCCATACACTCTCTAGTAGAATGGAGTTGCAGAAAGGATGAACAGGGCACTGATGGAAAAAGCAAGGAGCATGCTCAGCAGTGCCGATTTAGGACAAGAATTTTGGGCAGAGGTAGTGGGTACAACATGTTACCTAGTAAATCGATCACCTTCATCAACATTGGATGATAAAACTCCACACGAGGTATGGTCTGGAAAGAAACCCTCTCTTCAACATCTTAGAGTGTTTGGTTGTGATGCTTATGTACATGTTCCAAAGGAAAATAGAAGTAAGTTGGATAAAAAGGCTGAAAAGTGTATCTTTATTGGTTATAAAGATGGTGTGAAAGGTTATAAGCTTTGGAACCCAGAAACCAAGAAGACTATTTATAGTTGAGATGTTGTTTTCAGAGAGGTAAAATATGTGTCCAAACAAGAATTCCTACCAACGCAATACGAACCGGAGAAAATAGAGCATGAGTTGGATGATGCAAAATATGAATCATTTGAAAAAGAGGAAGCAGAAGAAGAAGAACCTCATGCCCCAGTATTGAGTAGATTAGTGAGAGATAAAAGGCAACCAGAAAGGTATAGTCCACCTGATTTATGTTCCAATTTTGTTTTATCTATTACTGATGATGATCCCAAAACTGTCAGGGAAGCAGTGAATTCAGAGGATAGTAAACTCTGGAAGAAGGCCATGATTGAAGACATGGATGCCTTGGATAAGAATGAGGCATGGGATATAGTTGAGTTGTCAACTGGAATAAAATCTATTAGTAGCAAATGGTTGTTTAAGAAGAAGTTTAATGCACAAGGTAAAGTGGAGAAATACAAAGCTCAGTTAGTAGCAAAAGGTTATTCCCGGGTAGAGGGAATTGACTTTGGTGAGATTTTTTCTCCTATTGCTAAGTTAACTTCTATTAGATTTCTTTAATTTATTTCTTATGATTTTGATCTTGTAGTGGAATAGATGGATGTGAAGACAACATTCCTACATGGGGATCTAGAAGAAGAAATCTGCATGAAGCAGCTAGAAGGATTTGTAGTGAAGGGAAAGAAAGAGTTGGTTTGTAAGCTAAAGAAGTCACTATATGGTCTAAAGCAATCACCTAGGATGTGGTACCAAAAGTTTGACACATACATCCTTGGATTGGGATTTGTAAGAAGCAAGGATGATCACTGTGTATATTCCAAGCAAGTTGGTAATCACTTCATTTATGTAGTGTTGTATGTTGATGACATGTTGTTGGTAGGAAATAACATGGATGTTATCAAGGAGGTGAATTCACAGTTATCCTCCAAATTTGACATGAAGGATCTCGGTGCTGCTAACTTCATTCTGGGAATGGAGATTAAAAGAGATCGTGCAAATAGGAAACTCTGGTTGAATCAGAGAAAATATGTTGAGACAATATTGCAGAGGTTTAATATGCATGGAAGTAAATTGGTCAAGGTTCCTATTACTATAGGTGTAAATTTATCTGCAGATCAGTGTCCCAAGACACAAGAAGAAAAAGAGGACATGTCCCATGTTCTATATGCCACTGCAGTTGGCAGTTTGATGTATGCAATGATCTGTACTAGACCGGACATTGCACATGCACTGGGAGTTTTGAGAAGGTATATGTCAAAACCAGGGAAGGAGCATTGGACATCAGTAAAGAGGGTCTTCATGTATCTTCGTGGAACTACCAGTTATGGATTGTGCTACCAAGGAAGACCAGGATTGGACAGAGTGATGGACATACATGGCTTTGTTGATGCAGACTGGGATGGAGATCTGGATCGCAGAAGATCTACAAGTGGGTATGTGTTTAACCTATTTGGAGGAGAAATCAGTTGGATGAGCAAAAGACAGGCTGTAGTGGCACTCTCAACTACAGAAGCTGAATATATGGTAGCCACTCATGCAAGAAAGGAAGCAGTATGGTTACAAAGATTGTGTTCAGGTATTGGGTTGGTACAACAAGTAATGAGATTAGATTGTGACAGTCAGAGTGCAATCTTCCTAGAAAAGAACCCAACTTATAATTCGAAGACAAAGCATATTGATGTTCAGTATCACTTTGTGAGAGACATGGTTGAGGAAAAGAAGGTGTTGCTGGAAAAGGTTGACACTTTGAAGAATGTTGCAGATTCATTGACAAAGTCTGTGAGCACAGAAAAGTTCTCCTGGTGTAGAGTAAAAATGGGCATTATTGCCCTGAATTGTTGACTATATAATCCCTTGGACCCCTGGATGCAAAGAAAACAACAAGTGGGAGAATGTTGGGTATGTGTTATATCCTTTGCATGTGTGTGTGTGTGGATGTGTCAGGTTTGACAACTGTGTTTGACGATCCCACTAGTAGTGGTCTTTGTGTCGTGTGCTTTGGGTGCTTTCCTAGGGGGGTCCTAGGGGGGGTAGGTATGCCCCCCCCTAGTTACGCGTAGCAGGTGTTAGGCCAGGGCAGCGCCCCAAAATATTTTTTGTTGAGCGGTTTTTGCTATTTTTAGCGGTTTTCTAAATTAATCTTGTATTAAGGGATTAGGGTTTTGGTATCTACGAAATACCTAAAAACATTGTATATATTGTATGGTGAATAGTGAAATTTGATATAATAAATATAAGAAAGGTTTTCCCGGTTGAGGGTTTCCGGTATAAAATCTCTGTGTACTCTGTGTATGAGCCATTGATTAAATTTTATTTTGCTTAAGAATCTATACGCATTGCTTTACTTCACAGGTTTAAAACTTACAGTATTTTGAAATGACGATTAAATTGAAGACTTCCTACAATGTAAGAATGATTTCAAATGTACAAACATAGATTTAGAAAATGATGACCAGATTGTAAATAAATCTGTTTTTGAAAGTGGTAGTGTAAATAACATCGATTCTGAAGGTTTGAATGAAAACAAATTAGATGAAGATGAATTGAATGAAAATGAAATAGATTCTGGTATTCTACAGTTGAAAAATAATGTGTTACTTAGAGGTTTAGTTCCGTTGGAAGACTTGTTTGATTTTAACGATGTAGCCAAAAAACCAAAAATTGAAGCTAGTGGTAAAGAGGTCGAAGAGTGCAACATAGGAACAGAAGAAAAACCCAAGATGATAAAACTTTCTAAATCCCTGCCCCCAGAGAAAAAAAGCAAATATATTGAACTTTTCAAGGAATATGTGGATGTTTTTTCCTGAGGTTATGAGGACTTAAAATCCTATGACACAAGTATCATACAACATCAGATTCCCATAAAAGAAGAACACAAACCATTCAGGTGGAAACTTAGGAGAATCAATCCCAAGTTGCTTCCCCTGATAGAGAAATAAATCAAAAAGATGTATGATGCAAAAATTATAATCCCCTTGAGATTTTCCAAATGGGTGTCTAACCTAGTTCCTACAAGGAAGAAAACTGGCAAGATCAGAATTTGCATAGATTTCATAAATCTGAACAAAGTCTCCCTCAAAGACAATTACCCTTTGCCCAAAATGGATCACATTTTTCAAAAGGTAGTTGGGGCCAGTAGGATCTCCTTACTAGATGGTTTCTCGGGTTACAACCAAGTCTTTGTCCACCCAGAAGATCAAGAGAAGACAGCATTTACCACACCCTGGGGAACCTTCATGTATGTGAAGATGCCCTTTGGCTTGATGAATGTTGGTGCCACTTTTCAAAGGGCAATGGATATTTCTTTTGTGGACGAACTTGGAAGATTTATAGTCATATATATGGATGATGTGACTGCATACTTCCAATCTGATGAAGAACACTCGCGGCATCTCAGACGCGTGTTTGAGAAGTGTAGAAAATTCGAGATTCCGTTAAACCCAAAGAAGTCTCTTTTTGGTTTAGAGGAAGGAAAGTTGTTTGGACAAATAATATCTAAAGACAGAATTAAAATAGATCCCAGTAGGATAGAAGCCATCCAGAAGGTGGAACACCCTAGGAACATCAAAGAGCTACAATCATTCATCGACAAAATAAATTTCCTTATAAGGTTCATACCCAACTTGGCCTAAATTCTTAGGAACATCACTAATATGTTGAAAAAAGACACAAAAATCAAATGGAACATTGAATCCAAATAGTCATTTGAGCAGATGAAACATGCACTCACCCAAGCCCCAGTTCTGATCAGCCCAGATTACACCAAAGATTTTTATCTTGTCTCTTTTGCATTTGAACACACCATAACAATAGTGTTGTTGTAAAACAACAGTTAAGGGTTCAAACAACCCATAGAATTTTTCAGCAAAGCTTTAAGAGACGTTGCGTTGAACTACAACATAATGGAGAAACAAGATTTTGCCCTGGTAAAGGCCATAAAGGATTTCAGAGTCTATATTCTTCATTCTCACACAATAGCATATGTTCCAAACGTAGTAGTAAAGGATATTCTCACACAGGATAATCCAGATGATAGGAGGGGAAAATGGATTGCGGTTATTCTGGAATATGACATCGAAATAAAACCTACTAAACTGATCAAAGGATAGGGTCTGGAAAAACTAATGGCTGAAACAAATTTCCATGCATTGGAAATTAATTTTTTGGTTGTAGGTGACGAACAGGACGAGTAGGCGACACCAAATATAAAAGAGGTATTCTTAAATTCCCCTTGGTACACAGACCTCATTTTTGTACTTCATAACTTACAAGCTCCTCCTGGTTTGACCAAGACCAAAGCTAGATTTATCAAACTGAAAGCATTGAAATTTTGTAGTCTAGAAGGTAATCTTTATTGGAAAGATCCACGTGGTATTTTTCTTAATTTCCTGTTTAAAGACGAAGATGACAAAGTTCTGTAGGATTTCCATACAGGAGACTGTGGTGAACATCTGAGTTGGAAGACCACAACTAACAAGATTTTAAGAGCTGGTTTCTACTGGCCTACATTGTTTGTTGTTTTTCATCAAAAAGCTACTTCTTGTCATAAATGCCAGGTTTTCGAAGGTAAAAGGAAGTTGTTTCCTTTCCCCATTAAACCCATCTCAATTGAATCCTCTTTCCAACAATGGGGTTTGGACTTTATTGGAGAAATATATCCATCCTCCTCGGGCCAACACAAGTGGATCCTCACGGCCATGGACTACTTCACCAAGTGGATCGAGGTTGTGCCATGCAAGCAAGCTACTGACTATGTTATCATTAATTTTTTAGAAAGTAATATCTTGTCTCGTTTTGGATTCCCCAAAAAAATTATAGCTGGCAATGCAGCGGCCTTCATATCCAAAAGAATCATAGATTTTTGCAGCCAATACCACATTACCTTGGGACTCTCAACAAATTATTATCCTCAAGGAAATGGGCTGGTTGAGTCCTCAAACAAAAGTCTAGTGAACATTCTCGGGAAAACACTGCAAGATAATAAGAAATCATGGCATAATAAGTTGGTTTTTGCACTCTAGGCAGACAGAATACACACCAAAAGATCAATTGGCATGTCACCATACCAATTGGTGTATGGCACTGAAGCAGTCTTTTCCATCTCCTTAGGGGTCCCTGTCATGGAATTATTGCAGGAAGCACAAGAAGATCCAAATGATGTCCAGAGGAGGATAAATCAAATGATCCACTTAATGCAATCTAGAGAGGAAGTCTACAACAAGACTTAGGTTATCCAAGAAGGTATGAAAAATATTTATGACAAGAGGACTAAAGAAGATGATTTTGAGCTAAGCAACTTGGTTCTGAAATGGGATTCTAGAAATGAGGATAAGGGTAAGCATGGAAAATTTGATAGATTATGGAAAGGACCTTACACCATTCATGCATTCAGAGGAAATAACGCATTTTTTCTCAAAAACAGTGATGGAACGGTGCCAAGTGGACCTGTGAACGGCAAGATGCTAAAGAATTATTTTACACCCCAATAAAGATATCACACATATTTTTCCATTGTACATACCATAATTCTTTTTACATTCAGGTTGTGTGTGGGTGATATCGATCAGATGGTTGAAGCCTGCAGAGAAGGCCCTAAGCCACTGACCAATGCCACCAAGTTCCCAAAATACAAACAAAACAGATAGCAGCAATAAAGCAATGGAGGAAACCTTTACAGACATCAGAAAGCAAGTTCTTGGCACTTCACAAGGAGAGTACCATCCCCAGGTGGAGCCGCTGTTATAACCCTATAATTTATAGGATCATCTGGTGACTGGGAAAATTTTCAGTATTGATGTATGTTGTCTTGCAAATAATATTTCATTCCTGCAAATTATTTTCAAAAGGAAAGAAAAAGAAAAGAAAAGAATAAAAGAGGGCAAAAAAGAAATGGATAAAAGCCCCATGCAATAATAATGACTTGATCCATACAGTTTAAACATGGCCAATTCCTTTTGAATTTATGTTGATAGGTTTAGTGAATAAGCCTGGCTAAACTGTTTAATCTTAACTAGGTATTTAAGTTAGTTAGTGAATAAATTTGATCAAACTGTTCAATCTTGATCAAATAGCCCCAGGGTAGAGTAATTTCTTAGCCCAACAGTCTAATCTGGGCTAAATGTGTAGTTAGGTAGGATAGGACATAGGCCAGCTAGTTTTTCCTTCAATAAATATGCTTGATCTTCAATGAAAATCCATGATTTTGATGTTTGGGGTGTGTTTCCTAACCACTTGGTGACAAAAAGCAAAGAGAAACAGCGAAAAACCCACAAAAAGCGCAATATCCTAAGTTTGCGCTGTACATTTTTGGTTCGCACCCAGAGAATAAGGAACGCACTAAGATCAATGGGTGATATAGAGGCGCGTAGATCAATGGTGGATAGTGAATTCCAAACCCCCTCGACCATTCTACCTTTAACGGTGGGGGGGGGGGGTCCGATATGGATA
>JASDQU010302451.1:0-13798 GCA_032191745.1 Picea mariana | reverse complement strand
CATCTTCTTGCAAATGCGATCTGCCGTCACATCTCTTCTCAGAGATAAGCCGCCACCATTCTAGCAAGCTTGTTTCCGCTGCATTATACAATTTCAGCTTATTTCGTTATTTAATAGAAAACAAGTTTTACTGTATCTCTGTTATTTTTGTGCCAAGCATCTGTTAATAATCTGTATTCATTTCGTTCTACTCATAAAATCCGGATCAAGTTTGCACTGAACTTTGATGGTTACGAAGTGGAGATCAGGAAGCTGTTGATACTGGTAACAGAACAAACAATTGCCAAAGCTTGCAAATTGGTGGTTGGAGGAGAATGATGGTGGAAGAAGGAGCATGTGGTTACAGAGTTTGTTAATCAATTCTTGCTTCCAGATAAGCAAAATCCAAATTGGAGAAAGGGAGTTCCTCATAGTTGGATCAGACTAGAATGGCACACTGCTCTGATTGTTATCCACAGGTATATCACCTGCGAAGGTAGATTCTCACTAATCTATATCTACCACATTAGGTTATTAATGCATCTAAATGGCGATTATCCTTTAAATCTTTCTTACTTTTTACTCAAAAGCTTGACAAAGATGTCAAAAAGAGTGCAGTCACTCTCCTCCAATGCAAAGAGAAACTTGTTTCATCAAGTCTTAATTAAGACTTTAGTTATGTCTTCTTTGAGAGAAATAAAGAAACCCTGGAGCTGGCTCATGCAATATTTAAACCCTAACCCATAGTCCAACAAACAGAAGAAATGAAAAAGGAATGTCACACATAAAAAAAATATTTCAATTGATGAAACCCCTATCAAAGAAGAAATGCCTGTTGTCAGGGTGACGAGGAACAACAGAGATAAAAGACCGAAGTTGGATCTAGAAATCAAAATTTTTTTTGATGAAGATGTTAAAGGGGAAGAAGATATAGATGAAGATTTTGATATTCAAACTACAGCCAAGCATGAACTACCATCCACCAGTAAAAGGGGCATTGCAGTCAAAAGGAAAAAGAATAAAAGTGTTCCTATGTCTCAAAATCCTAGAAGGAATTCTACTAGGGTTACCAACAAATACAGATTGATTTCCAAAGCCATGTTCAATCCCTCAATCAAAGAAGAAAACGTCATAGTTATAGAAGATCACTCTGAAGATGTTGAAGCAGGTGCTAGGAAAAAAGAAAAAAGACCTCCATTGCATAAGAAACCAACAAAAAGAGGTAAAAAGATTGTTTCATCATCTACAGGACCTGTCACAAGAGCTACAACCAGATTGGAAAAAGCTAAAGAAATTGCTAACGGTATCAGTGAGATCCCTGAAAATAAAAAGGGTTACCTTTTAGATTCAGATCACATATCAGATATGCTAGAAGCCATGGATTCAACAAGTTCTGATGAAGAACACAACTCAAAATTGGTTTCTAAATACCAAGTTAAATTGACAGAACCCAAGGTTCCCATAAATCTGAATGAGCTTACACCTTTTGAAGAGTTCCCTGAATTCAAGGTCAAAGTCAGAACTGATAGAGAAAGGATCAAGGAAATCTATAAGACAGTGAGATAGTTGAAAAGAGAAAAGACTCATATAGAACAATGGAGTGCTCGTCAGCAAGAAAGAATTCAAGGTTTCAATAAGAAGAAAAAAGAGCAAAGGTCATTGCTCAAAGAAATCAGAGAAATCCACTTTAGACTCTATTGGCATAATGTCGTGCTTACCACAAAGCTCAAACAAAAAACTGCCAAAGCTACTGTTGTTATCATACCCTAAAAGTTTCACAATGATTGTTACAATCATAATTTTGATGTTTTCCAGGAAATATGGCAGTGTCTACTCGTTTTGGCCTGTGAAATACAAAGACCTCGAAATGTATGACTAGATCAAACTAATCCCTATTTTGTAGAATCGAATGTAATGCTGGCAAGATCATACGATATTAAGATGTTGAGCAATGATCTATTTTTGGAATGTAAATTTTCTTTTTGAGCTAACCCCCCTAATAGATAGATTCTATTTAGATCTAGTCATTAAGAACATTCTAGAAAATAGAATCAGGGTTTTGTGGATAGTTTAAATAGGCAGAGAAAAGACTCTGTTATGGTCAAAAATTTGGAGATCCAGAAGACTTATGTTGAAATTCCCTGTAAGGCATTACTATTCTATTTAACACTTAATAGAAAAGGCATATGGATGGTTAGACACTCTTTTCTACTATATTTTCTTTCTTCATGCTTGAATTAATTATTCAGATTGCAATGCATTTGTCTCTTGATTGTTAATTAATACAGTGAAGAATTTACTGTGGAAGTTATTTTCAAGTTTTGATTTCAAGATGATGGTCTTGTTTCTTTATGATATATTGGGACAAGAATGTATGTGAAGTTGACAAATTGAAAGATTCATTTTCTCTTTTTCTTATCAGTCTAATCTATCTATTTGACTACCTTTTAACCATTCAATGGGATATACTTTGTTTTGATTTGGATTTTCATGTTATGTTATACTCTTGAGCTAGTTTTCAACTACCTTATTCAAAAAAACAAATCATAAAAAGCCTTTAAAACACTTTGCAATAAACCGATAATGCCCTATCTTGGCCTCTCAAAGTCAAGTGAAACTTTAGGGACTAACTTATTTTGTCGTCGTTGTCTGGGATGAAGAAATGAAGATATCTTCCCTAGGGAAACGACAAGATTAGATTCATATCTTGATGGTGAACAAGATTTTGGACATTATTTAAGACTGTGATTATTCACCTGGCGACTCCTCTGTGGTAATTATGGCTCCTAAAAGAGAAGGCAAAGGACCTAAAACTCCTGTAAATTCTTCATCATCTACTAAGAGACCAGTAACAAGGAAAAATCCAGATCCTGAGCCTATTGCAACAGCTCTAGATCCTGAAAAGTTACTAAGAAAATCTAAGGTTCTTTCTGGACAGTATTCACTCTCAAAGGGAAAATTGTCTTCAGAAAGTTCTCAAGGAAAATATTCTAAAATCACCAAAATCCAAGTAGATGAGGAGGTGAATCCTAAAAGTGAAATTAAACCTGTTATTGATCCTGTTACATTTTCATTCCCTTCAACTATCTCAGAATTGAATCTAGAACAATGGAAGTTACTTATTGAACTCATTAAACAGGAATATTCAAACATCCTACCTATGACTGAAACTTTGACAGGTCACAACACATATATTAAGAGTGAACCAGAGACACCCTCGTCATCTCTTGGATCTCTCTCATCTGAAGATTTTAAATCACATTATTTTTCTTTTGAAAATCCTTTGTATTTGGGCCCTTCATCTGATCATAGTCCAGAAGAAAAATCCCTATCTTCTAAAGATCAAGATTCAATTATAGTACAGTTAATTTGTCATACACAAAGGACAGTTTCACCTCCAACATCACCAATCTTTCTTACTCCCAAAACCCAAACACCAGAGATAGAGAATATGGCTACAGACAGAATGGATGAAATTGTTGCAGCAAGGTATGCCCCTTTGATTCTTCCACAAGTCTTTTTTTCTTTTCCACCAAATTATTATATGAGATACTTGCCCAGATTCAACGAATATGGGGCAGTTACTGCTGAAGAGAATTTGAGTTTATTCTATAGTTTTGCAGATAATTTCAATGTAGAGCATGCAAATGTGTGGATGAGATTGTTCATGCAGAGTCTAAATGGTGAAGAAAGAAAGTGGTTCAGGAGTTTGCCACCTAATTCAATTGTTGATATTGTGGCCTTGGATGATGCCTTTCTTAAACATTGGGGAGACAAGAAAGACATTTTATATTACATCACTGAATTTGGTGATTTAAAAAGGAAACAAGGTGAATCAATACCTTATTTTACTAAAATATTCAACCAGATGTATGGTAAAATTCCAGATGAGATTAAACCTTCAAAGATGTCAGCTAAAATCACTTTTGCCAATGTTTTTGATGCTGAATTTTCCTTGTTTCTTAGAGAGAGAAGGGCTACTACCCTCATCCTAATGCAAGATGTTTCTATTGAGGTAGAATCAAACATATTAGCAACAGACAAATTGAAGTCTAGGAGTGATAGAGATAGGAAAAAGAAAAAAGAAGAGTTGCCTTCATCTTCTAATACAACATATGATTCTAAGATGGATGAAATGGATAAGATGCTAAAAAATCTGATAGTTGAGATGGAAAGGTTAAATATGGAACAAAAACAACCAAGTAGACCTGCACAGGAGGGTGGATACAGAAATCAGAATCAGTTCAGGACACCAAACAATGCACCTAAAATCTTACCAAGGGAAAGAAAAAATAAGATGATCAAAAGGTTTTACCTCCTTTTCAGAATAATGCAGTAGATGAGGAAGAGGATGAAGATGAAACATAAGAAGATCCTGTAGTTCATCTGAATGATTCTGAATCATCTCCTATACATTTGACACAGCAGGATTATGACAATGACTTGATTTGAAATCAGTTTGAGGAAGAAGATGCAGATGAGATTGTCCAAAAAGAACCAAAAAGGAAGAAATACAATCTTAGATCTGGTTCAAATGCACCTAAAGTGAATACACCTATTTTTACAAAGAAGACCATTACTCCAGTTAAAAAAAGATCCATTAAAGAAAGTCCTAAGATTCAATATGATCAACCGTTGAAGCACCCTACCAAGGTTAGCACTGCAAATATAAAGGAACCAAAAAAGAGTGTTTCTTCTTTCAGTATAGAACATGAAATCAACAAAATCAATATTTTAGTGCCATTGTTAGAGCACATGAAAATAAAACCCTTTAGAAAGATTGTCCTCAAGGCTCTACAGTCTCCATCTCAAGTTACCTTTTTAGATACAGTCAATATAGAAGATGAAAACCCTACTGTAACTATTGGACCTCACATTGAAGACAAAATTGATGCCTCTCTCCCATTCTACATTTCATTAAATGTCCACAACAAGATATTGCACAACTACCTATTGGATTCTGGTGCCTCGCATAATGTTATGCCTAAGGTGGTGATGGAAGAATTAAGGTTGGATATTACTAGACCATACCATGATCTATATTCTTTTGACTCCAAGAAAGTCAAATTCCTTGGAGTTATGAAAGATGTAGTTGTTACTCTTTCCCAATTACCTATGAAAAGTGTGGTATTAGATGTTATTATGGCTAACATACCACCAAAATTTGGAGTGATTCTTTCAAGATCTTGGGCCAAGAAGGTGGGTGGTACTCTACAGATGGATCTTAGTTATGCAACCATCTCTGTTTTTGGTGGGGAACAACGAAGATTATACAGAGAAGTAAGAATGGCTTATTTGGTAAGTTATCATGAAAACCCCACTAATCATCCTATATATGATGTAGAAGATGATCTTGGTTCCTCTATTTTTCATATGAGAGATGAGATGGCAAAAGTATCAGTTAGAAAGACAACAACTGCAATTGGAGACAGTAAAGATAATTTTGTTTGGAAATTGTATTTTGATGGAGCATGTTCTAGAGAAGGTTTTGGAGCTGGGATTGTCTTCATTTCCCCTACCAAGGAGGTTATTCCTATGTCATATAAACTTGAATTTGACACCACCAATAACATCAGTGAGTATGAAGCCTTGTTGTTAGGTTTGAAAGATGCTAAAGATATGGGTATAGATAAGCTTTATGTCTTTAGAGATTCAGAACTAGTTATTCACCAGATCAAGAATATATATCAAACCAAACAACAAAGGTTGAAACAATATAGAAATGAGGTGTGGGATTATGTGGATAATTTCTTTTTGGCATTCAATATTACTTTTGTGAATAGAAACTTAAATCAGCAGGCTAACTATTTGGCACCTGCAACTAGCAACCTTAAAATCCCAATGTTCTCTAATATGAAGTTTGAAGTTGAGGACAGACACAGACCCTCAATCCTGGATAATATAAAACATTGGCAGGTCTTTAGAGATGATGAGGAAATTCAAAGATTCTTGAAAACTATTGAGGATTTCTCTAACATTTCAATAGATTAGGATGGCGAAGATGGTGAAGTAGAGGTACATGTTGCAGATATCCTTCAAGATAATGTGGCTGGGCACAAAATCGTTGAACTAAAGACAAACCATCTGCCTAAAGGTTTGGTTCCACTAGAGAGGTTGTTCGATCACAATGATGTTTCCAGGAAGGTTGTTATTCAAACAGAAGAAATGAATGCAGTGGACTGTAACATTAGTCCGGATGCAAATCCCAGGTTGGTCAAAATATCTAGAAAACTATCACAGAAGCAAAGAAGAGCGTATGTTGAATTAATGAAGCAATATTCATTTATATTTTCCTGGTCTTATGAAGATTTGAAAGTGTTTGATACAGAGATCATACAACACAAAATTCCCCTAAAACCTGGGTCTAAACCTGTTAAGCAAAAGTCCATGAAATTTAATCCTCTATTGTTACCTATAATAGAAAAGGAGTTGAAAATGTTATTGGAAGCCAAAATTATAGTGCCATTGAGGTATTCAGAATGGGTAGCCAACCTTGTGCCTATCAGGAAGAAGAACAGAGAGATAAGGCTCTGTGTGGACTTTAGGAATTTGAATAGGTGCTCCTTGAAAGACAATTATCCATTACCAAAAATGGATCATAGAGAGTTGTTAGCACGAAGAGAATCTCTATTCTTGATGGATACTTAGGTTACAATCAAATATCAGTAGTGGAGGAAGATAAAAAGAAAACAGGTTTTACCACTCCATGGGGCACTTTTATGTATGAAAATATGCCCTTTGGACTGATGAATGTAAGAGCCACATTTCAAAGGGCTATGGATATTGCTTTTATTGGTGAAAAAGATAGCTATGTGGTTATATATCTCGACGAAATCATTGTATTTCCAGCATCTGATGAAGAACATTTACAACACTTGAAGCAGACTTTTGAGAAATGAAGAAGGTATGGCATATCACTTAATCCTAAAAAATCACACTTTTACATGGAGGAATGAAATCTTTTAGGGCATATTGTTTTCCCTGAAGTTATTAAAATAGATCCTGAAAGAGTAAAGGCTATCCAACAAACAGATATTCCTAGAAACAAGAAGTCTATTCAGTCCTTCATTGGTAAAATTAATTTTTTGAGGAGGTTTATACTTAATTTTGTAAAGATTATCAAATACATCACTGACATGTTGAAAAAGGATGCATAAATTAAGTGGATACCTGAAGCTAAATAATATTTTGAAATAATTGAGAAGGCTCTTGTTCAAGCCCCCGTTCTCATTAGCCCAGATTATTCCAAAGGATTCATGATTTTCTCATTTGCATCATAAAACACCATAGTTGATGTCCTTCTACAAAGAAATGAGAAAGGATATGAGAAACCCATCTCCATCTTTAGAAAAACCCTCAGAGACTCTGAATTGAAGTATGACATAATGGAGAAATAAGATTATGCCCTGGTAAAGGCCCTAAAGTCATTTGGAGTATATATCCTTCAATATGAGATCACGGCTTATGTCCCAAGCAGTACAGTTAAAGAAATATTGGTTCAGCCTGACTGTGAAGGGAAGAGAGGGAAATGGATAACAAAGATCCTGGAGTATGATTTTGCAATAAATCCTACTCAGCTAATAAAAGGTCAAGGCCTTGCCAAATTAATGAAAGAATCTAATTGCAAAGCAATTGGGTTGTACCATCTTTCAGACAAGACACACAATTATTTTTTCTAGGTTGAAGAAACAAATTCACAAGTAAACAACAAGTATGTTTCTTTACCATGGTACAAAGATATCGTATTTTTTCTACTGAATTTTCAATCTCCCCTAGAGTTAGATAAATCAAAATTCAGATCATTAAAGCTAAGAGCAGTAAAGTATTGCATTATTGATCATATCTTATTCTAGAAATATCCTAATGGTTTCTTGTTGAGGTGTGTCGATGAAAAAGAAGATGAACAATTTTTTTATGATCTACATCATGGTGTGTGCAGAGGCCATCACCATTGGAAGGATATTTCCTTCAAGATTCTTAGGGCAGGCTATTACTGGCAAGTTCTATTCTCAGATATTTTTTCTCATATCAGGGCATGTGAACCCTATCATAAATTTGTTGGAAAGCATAAACTTATGTCTTTGTCTTTAAAACCAATTGTCACTCATGGACCATTCCAACAGTGGGGCTTGGATTTCATCAGAGAGATCAATACTTCATCTTCAGGACAACATAGATGGATCCTTACAGCCACTGATTACTTTACGAAGTGGATCGAAGCAATGCTGACTCAGAATGCAACAAACAAGGTAATCATGGACTTTCTAGAAGGATATATTTTTTCCAGGTTTGGCTGTCCTAAAAAACTAGTCAATGATAATGCAAAGGATTTTAAATCGAATTCCATGATCGAATTGTGAAATAAGTATAATATCAAATTGGTTCATTCTACTCCCTACCACCCCCAACGAAACGGATTGGCAGAATCTTCCAATAAGGCTCTGATAAGGATTATAAAAAAACTACTGGCAGAAAATAAAAAATCATGGGATTCCATGTTAAAGTTTTCCCTATGGGCTGATCGTATCAGAAACAAGAAGTCTATTGGGACCTCTACTTTCCAAATGGTATATGGGACAAAATCTATTCTTCCAACTCAATTGGGCCTGCCAATTTTAAAGTTTTTACAAGAAGAGTTAGAAGAACCCAATGATATCCAAAGAAGAATTTTTCAGATGATTGAAGTTCAGCAGGTCAAAGAATAGGTGAATCAGAAAGTTGCTTCTCAACAAAGCAAAGTCAAGGCTACATTCGATAAGGGAACTAAGAAAGATATTTTCAATGAGGGAGATTTGGTGTTAAGGTGGGATGCCAGGAGAGAGGATAAAGAAAAACAAGGTAAGTTTGATAACCTATGGTATGTTCCTTTCAGAATAGCCAAGGTAATGGACAATAACACTTTTCTCCTACATAATTTAAACAACACAGAAAATTTTGGAGGCCCAGTGAATGGGAGGTTCTTGAAGCACTATTTTCTCTAAAGACTCATCAGGTTTTCAGTTAGTACAGTGTATTTTCTTTTCAATAAAGACTCCATATACTTAATGGAATTATTTTTACAATAATGTTGCGAATAAAGACTGAAAGATGCAGGAAGATCAGTGAATCAGAAATAAAGGAAAAGGCATTGGTCTGCAGTTTTTGGAGTTTATTATCAAACTCCATCCCTAGAAGGAGCTAGTGTTAGTCTCTAATTTTTCTTTTGATCTAGTGAGAAATCCTAATCCTAAACCCCTCCTACTTGCACTTCATTATCAATTTCCATTTTATTTAAATCATTGCTTTCATCTTGTTATGGTTTGCGTTTTAGCTTTTTGGATAATTTCTTTAAGTTTGGAGTTTTAAAACATGGTTTTGAATGATGTGTCACTTCATATGCCTATTTGAATCTTGCAAATTCAAAATTCTGCCAAGTCATTTATAGAACTACTGGAATAACATTATTCCGCAAATATAATCATTCCTTAATATGCATCTGCCACCCATATTCCACTATGATTACCTAGATCGAGGACTAAGACTTCCCATGTGTCCCACGATGGCTCTCGAATCATTTGATGATTCAAACCTTTACATGATCGGACTGCTCTGTACCTACAAAGGAATCTTTTCAAACTGTTCAATTCCCAAGATTATGATTTGAAACATTCACTCATCGTAATGATTTTGTTGAATTTTAAGTGCAAATATTTTCTCAGGAGAACGGTTATATATTAACCAATTGCAGGTAGCATATTCAGAATCCGAGCAGTGCCAGTTTTAGCAACGTGTTTTGATGGCACTTAAGAGGAGCAGACAAGTGGTCAGATTATAACCCAAGGGTGTTTAACTCCTCAAATCTTATCCTCAAATGGCTCAAAGGTTTAGAGATACTGGTTGGTTCGAATTCCTTACCACTTTCCAAGGTCACGACGAACAAGTTTCTATGGAGTTTGCATTGAAATTTGATGGTTATGAAGTGGAGATTGAGAAGCTGTTGATGCTGGTGACAGAACAGACAATTGCCAAAGCTTGCAGATTGGTGGTTGAAGGAGAGAAATGGTGGAATAAGGAGCATGTGGTTACAGAGTTTTTTAATCAATTCTTGCTTCCAGATAAGAAAAATCCAAATTGGAGAAAGGGAGTTTCTCACAGTTGGATCAGACAAGAATGGCACACTTCTCTGATCGTTATCCACAGTTATATCACCTACGAAGGTAGATTCTCACTAATCTATATCTACCACATTAGGTTATTAATGCATCTAAATGGCGATTATCCTTTAAATATTCCTTACTTTCTACTCAAAAGCTTGACAAATATGTAAAAAAGAGTGCAGTCACTCTCCTCCAATGCAAAGAGCAACCTATTTCATCAAGTCTTAATTAAGACTTTAGTTGTGTCTTAATTAAGATACAGATGGAGATTTTGATATTCAAACTACAACCAAGCGTGAACTACCATCCACCAGTAAAAAGGGAGCTGCAGTCAAAAGGACAAAGAATAAAGGTGTGCCTGTGTCTCAAAACCCTAGAAGGAATTCTACTAGGGTTACCAACAAATACAGATTGAAGTCCAAAGCCATGTTCAATCCCTCAATCAAAGAAGAAAATGTCATAGTTATAGAAGATCACTCTGAATATGATGAAGTAGGTAATAGGAAAAAAGAAAAAATACCTCCATTGCATAAGAAATCAACAAAAAGAGGTAAACAAATTGTTTCATTATCTACAGGACCTGTCACAAGAGATACAACCACATTGGAAAAATCTAAATAAATTTCTAAAGGTATCAGTGATATCCCTGAAAATAAAAAAGGTTACCTTGTAGATTCAGATCATATATCAGATATGCCAGAAGCCATGGATTCAACAAGTTTTGATGAAGAACACAACTCGAGATTGGCTTCTAAATACCAAGTTAAATTGAGAGAACCCAAGGTTCCCATAAATTTGAATGAGCCTACACCTTTTGAAGAGTTCCCTAAATTTGAGGTCAAAGTCAGAACTGATAGAGAAAGGATCAAGGAACTCTAGAAGACAGTGGGACAGTTGAAAAGAGAAAAGACTCATATAGAACAATGGAGTGCTTGTCAGTAAGAAATCATTCAAGGTTTCAAGAAGAAGAAAAAACAGAAAAGGGCATTGCTCAAAGAAATCAGAGAAATCAACTTCAGACTCTATTGACATAATGTTGTTCTTACCACAAATCTCAAATAGAAAACTACCAAAGCTACTACTGTTATCATACCCTAAAAGTTTCACAATGATTGTTACAATCATAATTTTGACATGTAAGTTTTAAACCTGTTAAGTAAAGCAATGCATATATATTCTTAAGAAAAACATAATTGAATCAATGGCTCATACATGGAGTACACAGAGATTTTATACCGGAAACCCTCAACCGGGAAAACCTTTCTTATATTCCTTATATCGAATTTCACCATTCACGATACAATATATATACAATGTTCTTAGGTATTCCATAGATACCAAAACCCTAATCCCTTAACCCAAGATTAATTTACAAAACCACTAAAAATAGCAAAAATCGCCCCCCAAAAAAATTTGGGGGCGCTGCCCTGAACCCTGGGATACCACCCGTTGCCAAATGTTGCGCGTAACCAGGGGGGGGCATACCTGCTTCCCCCCTCTGGGACCCCCCTAGGAAAGTTCCCGACACACACGACACAGAGAGCATTAGTAGAGGGATTGTCAGACACATTTGTCATATCTGACACGCCCACACACACATATGCAAAGAATATAACACGTACACAACATTCTGCCACTTATTGTTTTCTTTGCATCCAGGGGTCCAGGGGATTATATAGTCAACAATATAGGGAAGAAATACCCATTGTTACTCTACACCAAGAGAAATTTTCTTTGCTCATGAACTTTGTCAATGAATCTACAACATTCTTCAAAGTGTCAACCTTTTCCAGCAACACCTTCTTTTCCTCAACCATGTCTCTCACAAAGTGATACTGAACATCAATATGCTTTGTCTTCGAATGATAAGATAGTTTCTTTTCCAGGAAGATTGCACTCTGACTGTCACAATCTAATCTCAATGATTGTTGTGCCAACCCAATACCTGAACATAATATTTGTAACCATACTGCTTCCTTGCTTGTATGGGTGGCTGCCATGTATTCAACTTCTGTAGTTGAGAGTGCCACTACAACCTGTCTTTCTCTCATCCAACTGATTGCTCCTCCAAATAGGTTAAACAAATTGTTATCACTGAAATTTCGTCCGCACATGGCGACAAGAACTCCGCATCATCAAAACAACAATGAAGTCATTCATGGCACTGAATTAATTTCACAGCATTCCAGAAGGGTCAAAAACTATACAAAGTAACCAAAAATTGAAAGGCGCTTCACAGTAGTTTGGTGCACGTGCACATGCGCAGGACAAGAATGTACTCTACGCGCATGTGCGCACGGCGCGCGACTGTCAACGACAAAACCCTCACACCTGCTAAAACGGTGCATTTATTGAATAGGTCGACCTCCCAACCGCTTACGGACCGGATCCCAATCTGATTTGACTCCCAAATCCAAGCTGAATCCGCAAGGTAGGAAGGTTAATGACCTAAGGAAGCCCTAAAAGGGCCCCTGTTCACACTTTGAAGAGGTTACATAATCGCCCAAGGATCTGCTATAAAAAGCCGTGAAGATACATTGTTTTCGCAAGGAATTTTCAAGCACTGTTATGCTGCTAAGATTGTTAAGGACTCATTATTTAACGACAACACATTGGCAACATCTCTGGGATTTCTTTCACTGCCATACTCAGTTCTTCTCATTGTAAGGAAAGAAAACTTTGTGAGGGCCTTAAGAGCCTTCCGTTGGGGGAAGAAGGAACCACAGTTCTCTTCCTTCATCGTGCTCTAATTTCATCAATAGACCAGCTCAAAACCATTGGTGATATCGGTGTCTTTTTTATGTTTATTGTTTCTTTATCCGTATGTTCACAGTTTAGTTTGTTTTTTTTTAATTCTTGCTTGTAGTTTGTTTTGTTTTCTCTAACCTTTCCTTCCACAGCTGTCATGCCCTACATGACCCAACAGGGCATGTAAGCACCCTCGATTTGCTCACCAGGTGATGAATTGTGTGCGAACAGACTGGCGACTCCGCTAGGGAGTAGGTATCAAATCCTCCCTCATTTGGGTTTATTTTTCTTTCCTTTTGGTTTTATTAACTTGCAGGGACACAAAGCGACCTCCGCCGACCTGCTAACCAGTCAATTCACAGGAGAATTGAGAGAAATCCATCCGGAGTTTCTTTCTCGGTAACTTGTCACAAACGCGCGGGTATTCCACCCCACAGACGCACATATTGCACTCATGCGCCTGAACTACCGTTGTTTTTCCGCGCGCATGTGCTTTGGTTCTCAATACGGTCAGCGCACAGGCGCCATATGCGCCTCTGTCTACACTGAAGGCCGTGCATCTAAACTAAATTTCTCATTGTAAGGTTTTGGATGTGGGGAAAGTCAGTTTCCTTTTCAAGAATGATGTTATGCATGCTCTAAATACTGCACCACTTAGACCCCTCAACTTATAAAGGGGATAGTCAAACAAACATAGGCACTTAGGTGGATAAAAAATTATTTTTCCCTTATTTTCTTTTTGCCACATGGATGGCTTGTTTTGAATCATAATCTAAGTTGAACATCAATTTTAATCACATCTAAACTCACATTTGGGACTAGAAGTTGCAAGTAACAATCTTGAGTATGCTCTTCTCTTGCGCCATCAAGCGATCTTGAGAACCAGAAAAGGATTGCGAAAACGATCTCATCTCCCTTAACAAAAATTTCAAAAA
>JASDQU010302443.1:1767-13799 GCA_032191745.1 Picea mariana | reverse complement strand
CTTCGTTGCTTTGTCTCTGATAAACAAACACAATGATTCAAATGGTTACCCTTGGTAGAATGGTGGTATAACACTTCCTTTCATACTGCAACAAAAATGACACCATTTATGGCACTTTATGGATACCACCCTCCTTCCATCACTTCTTCTCTAAAATAAAAATCTAAGGTTCAAGTAGTGGAAGATCACATTGAGAATCAACGACAAGTTCTACAAATCTTAAAGCACAACCTAACCATGGCACATAATCACATGAAACAACAAGCAGGTCAACATCGTAGTGAAAGAAGTTTTGAAGTAGGGGATTGGGTGTTTTTAAGACTACAACCATACAAACAGATGTCCCTCAAGCAAGCCATGAAGGATAACAAATTATCACCAAAGTACTATGGCCCTTATAAGGTGTTGCAAAAGATTGGTACTATGGCATATAAATTGGAGTTTCCTGCATCTTCATGAGTACACCCAGTTTTTGTAATGATCCCAAGCCAAATTTTTCGCTTGGAATCACTAACTACCACTGATTTGTTGATGTGCAGGTGTTTATTGAGTTATCCAGTTATTAAGTGCATTCATACAAGATTCATCCAACACATGAAGATCACAATACATTCAAGATACAGAAGCACAAAAAAAGATCTGACCTTTATTATGAGCAATATGGAATCAATACAATAGATAGCTGATCTGGAATAATCCTCAGATGGCCAAACAGATAATAGATATGAGCTGCTACAAAATGCTCTGCCCATACAAAATAAGCCTCCAAAGGCTGAATAAGAAATGAGGACCAACACAAGCGGATCTAAATGCCAAACCCTCTAGCTGAAGAATGCCACACCCCAATAGAAGACTGAAACCCTCACTGAATCATCTCTACTGAAGGAAGGCTCCAAATGAGTCCAAACTTGGCCAGATGCTAGATCGGGGTGGTAGGATCACCCTCCTGAAATCCCAGGCTGAACATTCAAGGAAAACCCCTCCAAACTCTGAATCTTCTACTAAGGCTGCGCCCTCCTGGATGCCTGGAACCCTAGGAAATTCGGCCCTAGTGAGAAAAGCCTCCAAACGCTTTGAAACTTCCCAGGAATGTATATCGGGCTATGGGAACCCCGTAGGAAAAGTTTCAGACTCAGATTCTAGGTGAAGCCCCCTAGATATGAGATTTACTAAATCACAGGATGCCCCCTTTGCTTCCAAGATGTCCCAATCTGAATCTAAATATTTGATGGTGATAACTCTCCAGGAAAACCCTCAAAATAATGGTGGTGCCCCTACAAAGAAAACCCAAGTGTCGGAATGGCCACAGGCTCCCCTGATAAGCTGGATCGAACCCTTCTTTAGGTGATGGTGCGCCCTTGCTGAAAACACAAGAACAGTACGACCCTACTACCGTTTGAAGCGCTAGATGAAAATCTGTTGAGAGTATAATGGTGTGGATGAGTCTTTCATCCTTGAGACCAAGCTACAGAACAAGGTGAGTGGGTATTTCACCACTGAGTTGCTCACAAGGGTTTGTACAGCAAAACCCCCAAATTGAATGCTCAAGAGCAATAACAAGCAATATACCAAATCCAGAATGACTAATGGGTGTGCCCCAGCCTCTTACTTATACTTTTCCTTCTAATTCTTTGTTGAGTTAGGTTAACTCCCAGGGTTAGCTTCTATTCTTCTGTTGAGTTATCTTTTACTCCTTTTATCCTTTTTCTTCCTTAAATCAACTTAAAAATATAACTTAGTTTAGTTGACTTTCCCCCTCAATGTGAGACTATGACCTAGTCGGGGTGCCCAGGCCACTGAGTCTCCTCATCACCTCTCTATCAAGAGGTGGGGGACATTACAGTCTCCCTTGCTTGAAATTGCTTGTCCTCAAGCAATTCCAAACCTTCTTCTCTTACCACCCGCTCCTTTTCCCATGTGGCATCCTCAATGGGTAAATCCTTCCATTTGATCAGGTATTCTTTGATGCTTCAGTTTCTGAGCCTTTTCGCTTAGACCTCTAATATCTCCTCTAGAATCAAAACAAGCTGTCCTTCCTCATCCATGGGAGGTAGTACCTCAATGGATATGATGTGTTGGCCGAGGGCTTTCTTAAGGCAAGAGACATGGAAGACATAATGTATTTTTCTACCCGGTGGAAGCTCCAACTCGTAAGCTACAACCCCTATCTTCCTACTAACTCTGTAGGGTCCAAAGAAATGTGGTTGTAGTTTATCTGCTCTGCTCCTTTTTATGGATGCCTACCTGTATGGTTGGAGTCTTAAGTAGACCAGGTCACCAACCTCAAAATTACAATCAACTCAGTGCTTTTCTTCTTGGACCTTTTGCTGGTTCTGTGCTCTCTGTAGATGATCCTTCAGTTCCCTGTGAATGTCTTGGCTCTGCTGTATCTAATCCTGTACCATAGGTGCCCTTCTATCATCGAAAGAAATATCCCCAAAATATAGAGGATCATAGCCGTACAAGGCCCTGAATGGTGACATTCCTATGGACGTATGCTAGGTGGTGTTGTAGTAGTACTCTCCCAAGTGCAACCATCTGGCCCATGCTTTCTGTTGTCCTGCCACATAATTTCTGAGGTAACCTTCCACCCACTTGTTGATGATTTATGTATGTCCTTCTGTCTGAGGGTGATAGTTGGTGCTAGGGGTTAAGGCCATACCAACCAACCTAAATAATTCCTGCCAGAATGTACTCATGAACTTGCTATCCCTATCACTGACAATGGTCTTGGGTAGGCCATGCAACTTGAAGATTTCCCTGAAAAACAGTTCGGCCACCTACGCTGCATTGAAGTCAATGGCTATGGCGAAGAAATGTGTGAACTTTGTCAACTTTTCCACTACTACAAATATGCAATCCTTCCCTTGTGTCTTTGGCAACCCGGTGATGAAATCCATGGATATGCTCTCCCATTTGTGATCCGAAATGGGTAGGGGCTGTAGTAATCCTGTTGGGTGCGTGTGCTTATCTTTTTTCTCTTGACATGTAGTACACTCCTTGACGTGCTTAATCACATCATCCTTGAGGCTCTTCCATGAGAAACTCTCTCTCACCTGCCTGTATGTCTTGTTGATTCCTTGATGACCTGCCATTGGCGAGTCATGGTATGCCTGTAATATCTTATCCTTGAAGGCTGATTCAGGAACCAAAAATATGCGGTCCTTATAGTAGATGAGATCATTCATAACCTTGAAATTATCATCTTGTATCTCCCCATCCAATAACTGGCATGCAAACTGATCATTTGTATACTCCATCGCCAAATGATCTTTCCAGTCAACTGATACCCCGGTCATAGAAAAGATGGATGGCCTCCTGGATAACGCATCAGCCACCACGTTATTCTCCCCTTTGACAAATTCAATGTCAAAGTCATAGGCCTATATTCTACTTACCCATTTCTGCTGCCTCTCATTCAAATCCTTTTGCTCTAACAGATATTTGAGACTGTTATGGTCTGAATGAAACTGGGCACCAACCAAGTATTGTTAGAATTTAGCTAGTGCATGCATGATAGCCAACATTTCTTTGTCGCAAATGTTGTAGAGTAGCTCGGGAACCCTGAGTTTCCGAATATCATAGGCAAGAGGGTGCCTCTTCTGCATCAATACGACCCCTATTCCTTCCCCAGATGCATCACACTCCAAGGTAAAAGGGAGACTGAAATCTGGAAGGGATAAGACTGGGCACGTACTCATCACTTCCTTCATCTCTTCCATCATTTTTTGAGCTTCCTCGTCCCACTTGAAGGCTCCCTTCTTAGTCAAATCGATCAAGTGTGCACATAGTTGAGAAAATCCTTTGACAAAATTCCTGTAATAAGTGCACATACCCAGGAACCCTCTTAATTCTGTGAGTGTTTTAGGAGTAGGCCATTCCATGATGGCTTGTATTTTCTCCTAGTGTACTTGTACCCCATTTTCCCCGATGATGTGTCCTAAATAGAGGACCTCTGTCATTCCAAACTCACATTTGGACTCCTTAGCATATAGTGACTGTTCCTCCATGATTGGCAAAATTTGATCTACATGCCTGAGATGTTCCTCCCACGTTTTGCTGTAAATAAGAAAATCATCAAAAAATACCAACAGGTACTTCCTCAGTTTCTTGTTGAACACATGGTTCATACATGATTGGAATGTAGCAGGGGCATTGGTCAAGCCAAAGGGCATCACCAAAAACTCATAATGGCCGTAGTGACATGTAAAAGCTGTTTTTGAGATGTCTTCCTCCCTCATCTTGATCTGATGATATCCATAGCGAAGATAAATCTTAGTGAAGTAGATGGCCTCATGCAATTCGTCCAACAATTCATCAATCCTTGGTATTGGGTATCTTTTTTTTATGGTCTTTTTGTTCAAATCCTCGAAGCCAATGCACATCCTCATAGTGCCATCTTTCTTCTTCACCAGCACTACTGACGGAGCAAAAGGGCTACTGCTGGGCCTGATGTGCCCCGTGTCCAAAAGTTCCTTGATGGACTTCTCTATCTCATCTTTGTACTTCTTTGGATGTCTGTATGGTGTGGTGATAACTGGTTTGGCCCCTTCCTCTAGCTCAATAATGTGCTCAAACCCCCTATCTGGTGGTACCCCTGGAAGAATAGGTCCAAACACCTTGTGGTGCCTGTCAAGGATTTCTTTGATCTCTGGGGTGTAATAAACCTTGCCATGTTCATCCATAGGTGTCACCACCCTGCATTCTATTGTGTATACTATCTCATCCCTCCAGAAAATGGCCTCCATCCTCTTGGCCATGACTACCTTTGCAGCATTCCCTATCATGCTCCAAAGCACTACCTTTCATCCACCCTCCTTTGTGAATGACATTTCCATAGTTTTGTAGTTGGTGGTGATAGGCCCCAATGTGCTGAGCCAATGAACCCCTAGGATGATGTTGGTATCCGAAAGGTCCATGACATAGATGTCCTGTGTCAGCTCATGTCTACCCAAGGTAAGATTCATGCCTGGAATGTATCTGTTCGCAGGGCATAGTACCTCCACCTGCTACCTCCACCTTGAATCCTTCAAATTATACTATGGGTATGTGCCTCCTTTTCAATAATGTAGAATCGATGAAGTTGTGGGAAGCTCCTTCATCAAGCAAAACCGAGACCCTCTGTCCCTACAAGACCCCCCTCATTCAGAAGGTGTTATACTTTGGCACTCCACTGATAGATGCCAAGGTAGCCATACTGTCCTGTCCTATGATCTACTCTTGTTCTATCTCAATGGTATTGGCCTCCATGTTTTGTATCTAGCCAATCTCTTCTTCCTCCTCATTGTCTGAGGTGACCTCAATGTAATGCACTTGACCATGGCCCATGCATTTGTGTGCTGGGTTCCATGGTTCTTTGCACGTGAAGCAAAGTTGCTTCCTTCTCAATTCCCTCCTAGTGTTTTCATCCACTCTACCATGGCCCTTGTCAAAGACCCTTGGTTCATGTCCCCCTGAGTTCATTGGAGGCCTTTGGTCTCTTCCACCATTGTTGAGAGTTGGTCTGGGTATGAATTTAGGTTTAGCAGCTAGACCCAAATCCCTCGTCTTCCAAATGGCCTCCTGTAGGTTGGTAGGCTTGAAGGCCTTTACCAAACCCTTCAAGGGTTCCATCAACCCTTCTATGAAAAGCATCATGAGCTTGTTCTGGGACATATCTTGCACCATCACTGCCAACCTCTGAAATTCATCAATATAGGCCTCATCCGTACCTATTTGCTTGATTTGGGTGAGCTCCCAGAAATGTAGCTCAGGATCTCCCTGATCAAATCTATCAATGAGCCTCTGGGTGAATTATGTATAGGACATAATCTGATTGTGGCCGAGTGTGGTGAGTCCATGATACCACTAGTCATGAGCCTTGCCATCCAAGTACATAGTGGAAAACTTGATGGCCTCCATTTCCCTCATGGGGTTGAGATGTAAGTACGTATCCAGCTTTTGTACCCAAGATTGTGCTGTCATCTTGGCCGTACTATCAAAATATGGAATCTCTATCTTCCCTGCTCTTCGTTCAAACTCAAAACTGCCCTTGTGGTTCGTCCTAGGTTGATTTATGAACCTGAGTTGGCAATACTGATCTAGGGACATCTGTCTTTGGACCCTCATATCCAAACTATAGTACTCCTTGGTACTCCTCGCCAATTGTTCCACAAAGTCTTCAACCTGTTCCTATTTCCCTTGCTCATCTATGAATGTGGGCATGTATGGTCTAGGATTAGGTTTGCTACCCGAATGTCAGCCTAGCTGTTCATCTGTGAACATGGGCATGTATAGCCTAGGATTGACCCTGCTACCCATCTAACCTTGGGACGTGCCTCCTCCCAGACTTACTTCGGATCTAGGGGCTTTCTCCGGGTTATATCTGATCTCCTCACGGACTCCACCAGATCCACCTACCTCCTTATTCCCATAAGAATCAGGGTCCTTCCCTTGATGGGTCATTTGCATCAGAAGGTCAGTTATCCGAGATTGGTTCTTTTTCATTATCTACAGGTTTTCGTCAACCTTCTTCAAAGTTTCAGAAAGTTCATCCTGTCCCCTTTTGCTTTTTTCTTGTTACTCGTCCAAGTGTTGGACCAATGTGATTTCCGTGTGGTTGATGGATTGCTGGAACTTGTCAAATTCGGCTGCTATGAGAGCTAAGCATTGAGGCTCATGGTCATCCCCTAACCCTTCCATTCTAGCCTCTGTTTCACTGCTGGGTTTCTTCCTTCGACCCATAAATATACCACTGTACCTCTGCATGCACTGATCCTTCCATAGGTTTGGAGGATCGAAGCTCTGATACCACTGTAATGATCCCAAGCCAATTTTTTTTCTTGGAATCACTAACTACCACTGATTTGTTGATGTGCAAGTGTTTATTGAGTTATCTAGTTATTAAGTGCATTCATACAAGATTCATCCAACACATGAAGATCAAAATACATTCAAGATATAGAAGCATAAGCAAAGATCTGACCTTTATTATGAGCGATATGGAATCAATACAATAGATAGCTGATTTGGAATAATCCTCAGATGGCCGAACAGATAATAGATATGAGCTGATACAAAATGCTCTGCCAATACAAAATAATCCTCCAAAGGCTGAATAAGAAATGAGGACCAACACAAGCGGATCTCAATGCCAAACCCTCTAGCTGAAGAATGCCACGCCCCAATAGAAGACTGAAACTCTCACTGAATCGAATCTACTTAAGGAAGGCTCCAAATGAGTCCAAACTTGGCCAGATGATAGATCAGGGTGGTAGGATTATCCTCATGAAATCCCAGGCTGAACGTCCAAGGCAAACCCCTCCAAACTCTAAATCTTCTGCTAAGGCTGCACCCTCCTGGATGCCTGGAACCCTAGGAAATTCATCCCTGGTGAGAAAATCCTCCAAACGCTCTGAAACTCCCCAGGAATGTAGATCAGGCTATGGGAACCCCATAGGAGAAGTTTTAGACTTAGATTCCAGGTGAATCCCCCTAGATATGAGATTCACTGAATCACAGGATGCCCCCTTTGCTTCCAAGACATCCCGATCTGAATCTAAATATTTGATGGTGATAACTCTCTAGGAAAACCCTCAAAATGATGGTGGTGCCCCTGCAGAGAAAACCCAAGTGTCAGAATGGCCACAGGCTCCCCTGATAAGTTGGATCGAACCCTTCTCTAGGTGATGGTGCGCCCTTGCTGAAAACACAAGAACAGTACAACCCTACTACCTTCTGAAGTGCTAGATGGAAATCTGCTGAGAGTAGAATGGTGTGGAGGAGTCTTTCATCCCTGAGACCAAGATGTGGAACAAGGTGAGTGGGTATTTCACCACTGAGTTGCTCACAAAGGTTTGTACAACAAAACCCCCAAACTAAATGCTCAAGAGCAATAACAAGCAATATACCAAATCCATAATGACTAATGGGTGCACCCCAGCCTCTTACTTATACTTTTCCTTCTAATTCTTTGTTGAGTTAGGTTAACTCCCAGGGTTAGATTCTATTCTTCTGTTGAGTTATGTTTTACTCCTTTTATCCTTTTTCTTCCTTAAGTCAACTTAAAAATATAACTTAGTTTAGTTGACTTTCCCCCTCAATGTGAGACTATGACCTAGTGGTGGTGCCTAGGCCACTGAGTCTCCTCATCACCTCTCTATCAAGAGGTGGGGGACATTATAGTTTTCCATGTTTCATTCTTAAAGAAGGTTATAGGTGACAATATCCTAGTTCAAAGTATATTGCCAGAACTTGACGAGGAAGGAAAAATCATATTGGAGCTTGAAGCCATCACTGACACAAGAATTCGCTAACTGAGGAATAGATCCATTTCAGAGTATCTCATTAAATGGAGGAAACTACTGGCTGAAGATTCCACTTGGGAAGATGAGTCTTTTATACAGAAGCATCCAGAGCTACTCAACCGTTGTGGACAACACTTGTCTCAAGGGGAGGGGCATGTTAAGCCTTAACATTGGCTCATTACCCCTTAATTGGGACATATTACATTAGTAATGTTATTTTATTTATGTTGGGTTTATTTCATTAGTTGTAATTATACCTCCTAGTCTCCTATATATACCAAGGAGACATTTCCATTTGGAATCATCTTGTACTTGAACATTTAAGTGGGATAAAAGGAGGTTGCCCCCTCGAAGAGGCTTATTATATGAAATTATCTCTTTTTCAAGGCGTTGAGTACTTTTTTTGAGGGTTTTCTATGCTATATTGATATTTGGTTCTTAACACTAATGATATCATTCTTATGGCGATGAGTCCCAGTGATCTTGAAAACCAACTAAGAATCCTCAAGGAGTTTTGCTCCAATATGGGTATGAATGTTAATAATGACAAGACTAAGTTCATTATCATTATATCTAATAATATCACTTATGATACCTTCGTATATGAAAAAAACAACTTGGAGGAAGTGACTTCATACAAATATCTTGGAATCGATATTCACTACAAGATCAACTAGAATTATATCATTAAAAAAATGATTATTGGGGATGGAAAGCTTACTATGGGCTTGAAAACAATTGTAAATCTGTCAATCTTTGGAAATGGGATAAGAATAAACTCCTCTTTGAGACTTGTTACACATGTTATTCTATATGTATGTGAATTCTGAGGATGCAATATCTCTCATAAATCCTGGAGAAAGATAGAGCAAATCCAAAAGAATTTTATAACCCCAAATCTCAAAATAAAAGGAAATATGCCTTGTCCCATCCTCCTCTTCAATGCAAGCCTTTCCCCCATTGAAAGAATGACTATGACTAGATACCTAATGTATAAGAACACGTTAAACAACATGGAAGACAAGAGGCTTCCTAAAATTTCTTTAAAATTCAGTCATAACCACCTTCGTCTAAAGAGAGGATGGAATAAATATGCGTAGTCTTGGATAAATTATTAGGGAATCATGGAAGACACCATTATGCAAAATAAGGATATTATTAAGAATATCATTAAATCAAAAGTTAAGGAGAAAATGTGATGTGATAAATAGTTAGAGGAAAAAAGAAAATTAAGGTATTATAAGGATGTAATCAAACCTAATATAGAAGATCAAAATTATTTCAGTGTTTTGACTAGTAAAGAAAAACATAAGCCTTGCTAAGATAAGAACAAATTCTCTCGAGCTCCATAGTGAAATTGGGTGTGAGCCAATTACTAAAATGCCATGGGATGAAAGAGTCTGCCACCTTTGTGACACTAGGAAGGTTGAATATGAAAATAAATTTCTCTTAGATTTTCGAGCCTATACCCATATTAGATCTCAATTTCAAAATATTTGTCAGACTACAAACTTTAATAACCTTTGAACTCAACAAAACTATGGTGATCTTGGAAAGCTTATCTTAAAGTTTTTCAAGCAGATTACAAAATTCTAAAGAATTGCAAGTAATCTCTTATCGTCTTAAGGTTAGATAGACTAATTTGGTCTTAGTGGACATTAATCATCATCATCATCATCATTTTACATCTTTATATTATTATGATTTTTTTTTTTTAAATATGAAATTAAAATTTGTAGATAAAATCAATTTTATTTTTTTAATTAAATAATTTTGTTATATAATTTCATGTACAATAAAAATTTTGTATGTATTATTTTATAAAATCTCAATTTCAAAATATTTGTCAAAATGTCCACCTTTCTAACTTTTTAAGTCACCAAAACTTTAATGATCTTGGAATGCTTCTCTTAATGATTTTCAAGCATCTAAATAACATTCTAAAGAAATTCAAGTAATCTATTACTTTTTTAAGATCTCATAAAACTACTTTTTATCTCAATCATCATATATTATTTATTTTTATTTAATAATAATATAATTTAAATATTTAAAAATAATTTAAAAACTATTAAATTACTAAATATTCCTTTTATATTATTATTTATACACAATAAAATTTAAATTGTGTACATATAAATTTATGACTTTTATTTTTTATTTTATTTTATAATAATATAATTTAAATATTAAAATAATCCAAAATTATTAAATTGGTTTTACACATTTATTTTAAAAATATTTAGACATTAATCATTTTGGCGACTAATACTAGCAAAACAGTTTAATTTTTTTCGCAATTAACACTAGCGAAACATTCTTGCAATTTTGCTTTATATCTTTTATATAAGGGGATTTTTTAATAATATTTTGAATTTGGATAGTTTATTGGATGCATTAAACAAAAAAAACTAATATAATTGATATAAATCGATTTAATTTGAAGTTTTATATTAAATATTTCAAATTAAAATATAAATCATCAATTTTTACATCACAAAAATATATATTATATTTAAATTTAAATGAATCAATAAAAATATATATTACATTTAAATTTAAATGAATCAATATTATTAACATAATTGTGATTTATAAATTTATTTATTTTAAAATACATTTTATTTATTTAAACCTAATTATGAAATTTTTATATCAAGTAAAAATTGTAACATTGCTCCCAAGAGTATGTGAAAAGAATTTTTAAAAAAGATTTAAACAAAAATATGAAAAGAGGATTATTACTAATCTATAGTTATATCCATGTAATTCCATAAACAACATTTCCTAGTATATTTAGAGGTATATATTTTATAAAAAATGACTAGGTATCTAATTGCTTTGAAAAATATACAAACTTAACAAAAGGCATGACAATTGGACGCTTTGTACAGAGTTTATTTAGCTAAGTCTAAATCCAAGTTGATGATTTTTACATTCTTCGAGAAATAATAACTCCAATTTAATGATTTCCACATTCTTTAACAACCGATGAACTATTTTATCTCCTCTTCGTCCCCAATAGTTGGAATTAATAGACTGAACTTGGTTGGATGCAACAAAATGCTCTACTTTAATCAAATTAATGACTATATTTCAAAGCTTGTTACATAGCATGTGACACTAAGTTGCTAGAACTATAATATGCCTCCTTAATTGAACTAAGGTACCCATAATTGTARAAATTTAGGTAGAAACATGTTGGTCTTGTTCATCCTATCGACGCCCACTGAATCTCCTACAACTCCCATGTAATTAATTTGCATGCTAGAATAGTCCAAGGTCAATTGAAAACTAAAATTTCAGATACTATATGTAAAATCTTGCCTTCGTTTCTTTATTAGAACCCATGAAGCCAAGAACACAAGACTATACTATGAATGATAAACACCACACAAGGGTACACTTTTTGAGAAAAATAAGGGAAGCCATGGAAAATCTAGTGTTGGACTAATGAAACCAAAAATGCACTATGTATTAAAAAACCAGTAAAAAATGAAGAGGGGTAATTCCTTCTAGTCCAACTAGATTTCTAAAATTTTTTTGTTGAAACCAAAATCAGTGGGTTGCATCAAAATTTAATTCATAACTCAAAATTAAGTGTAGATTTTTGTTTGCACATCATTCACCTTAACCTTTCATCCAGATCAAAATCATACCAGACAACTAAACTATCATCTATATGATAAATATAAACACTATATTAGAATAACTTCAAACAAGACTTTAACATATTTACTAACTTTC
>JASDQU010302441.1:0-13799 GCA_032191745.1 Picea mariana | reverse complement strand
GGCATACGGGGGCACTTCTTATTACCCCCCACCCCCTTATCAACAACCATACCCTGTTTCTATACCTTTACCCATCAGTGGACCACCACCGACACCTCCCATACATCCACCTATTCCAACAACCAGTGCTACTCCCTCAACCTCAGCTTATAGTACTAGTGAAAGACCTACGCCCTACTATGTACCTTATGGATCGGTACCACCACAGAATCAATACTTCCCATTTCCTGGTCCCCTACAACCCATGGCTCCCCCACATCCTCATGCGGGGGTGAATTTTGTTCAACCCTCTATTGTTCAACAATACCAAAATTTTGAACAGTTGAATATTGGCAATCCAACCCATCCATCGAACAATACCAAGAAGAAAGGACAGAACTAGAATAACAACAACCCCGGTCAAAGCGAGAATCAACCCCCATAGCACCAACCCACTGGGGGCAACCAAAACCAAGGGAACCAAAATCCCCAAGGGGGAAATACTAATAAACACCAAGGGAGAAATAACAATAATGTTAAAACCATCTTCCCTTGTGCCCTTTGTGTTGAGTATGGCCATTACACTCATCATTGCCTCCAAATCACTGATTTCAAACAGTTAAAAGACTCTGGTAGTCTTCCCCCTTCTCCAGCACCACCTACCCCTCAGCATGCACCACAACAATATGTGCAACAACCCCGTCTTGCCGTGCTGCAAAATCCTATTCCACATCAGGGTGTGATCAACACCCAACAGGACACACAACATCCCCCACCTCAGGTGGGGAAATACCTCAACCCCAACAATCCAGCATATCGTACAATTCTCCTCACTAGTGAGGAAGAATCCTTCTGCAAACACGTAATTGTCAGTATCATGCACCTGCCCATCCCTCCAAAGATAAACCCTACACCAACGGGACCCCCGTTGGTGATCCCTCACCCTTCCTCTGAACCACCTCTTTGCATCCCTCGCATCCCATTACTTAGCACAATCCCCAGGTGCCATGTCAGTCTTGGAGGTCCTCCCGACTTGTCCTACTCAGCGGAAATCATTACTTTCTGCCTTGGGGGCAGTTGACCCCGCTGATACCTGACTCACCACCTTTGATCTTGAAATGAAGAACCTCATCTTCCTGCCTTGATAGCTTTTCAAATACCAGTAAAAATACAGAACATCATAGTTCATTGGTGTATCATCGATGAAGGTGAATCTACGTGCATTATGTCCAAAACAGTATGGCAGAAACTTGGTTCCTCGGAACTCATTCCCTCTGCCATCACCTTACGAGCTTATGATGGACGACCATCCTCTCTTGAAGGGCTCTTCCAAAATGTCCCAGTCGAACTAGGGGGCAAGAATATCCTCATTGATATCAAATTTATCGATGCCCCTCTCAATTATAATATCCTATTCGGTCGTAGTTACATGTACGCTATGAAAGAAGTGGCCTCTTCCGTCTTTCGGACAATGATGTTCCCTCACAATGGGAAGATCGTTACTATTGACCAAGTCTCACATTATGAGCCTAATCCATCTGACAACATCGATAACATTCTTCCTCTCATCCACACAAGCCACGATGCATATCCACTCGTCGAGATGGGTCCTAGGATTTTTAAAGATCCATCCTTGTTAGGAACATACCATGGAGCACCACCACTCCTACATTCTTCCAATCAAGTATGCATCATATCATCTAATGGGACTCACACAGAGGATACCCTTCCTCCTGTAGAGGCTTATATCATCAATGATGTCCCACTCGTCGCAGAACCCCCTCCTCAAGAACCTCCTGCACACTCGTCGACCCCACTAGTCCACAATTCCCCCTCTCCCATAGGACATATTCTAGTTTGGGGGACAGTTCCCCAAGCCATCACTCAAATTCCCTTCTTTTACCCTCCACCCGGTATCAAAGATTTTCAGGTAGCCGCAACACTCACACTACGTAATATGGTGTTAGAAATCCCCGTTTGGTATTTGCACCCACCAGAGATGGTCCCTAGGCCATCCCTCCCACCCCAAGAAGAAGGAATCCCCATGACGATTCCCATTCTTACTCCAACCAAACCCCCACTCACCAACCCTCCAGCCACAGGTGGGGCCAAGAGAAAGAAGAAGGATCCTGCAGCTCCACTTCATCCACGCATCCCACCACCTTGCGCACTATGTGAGAAAGAGGGCCACCAAACCAACAACTGTCCGTCGCTACCAGAATTACAGAATTTGATCCCACTCAATCACACACCCACCACTACCACCCCCCCTTCCAGTAGTAAAGGGTTGAGGAACAAATACACTTGTGCTATATGTTCAGANATTGACTCTGCTTCACCGACCCGCAGAGGCGATAATTGACATTACCTCATCACTAGAATATCTTCATGTCATTTCTCCTGAACTCGAGACCCTCCCAACGCCTCCATGGTTCTTAGATAACTTATCTAAGGATTCACCCCCCAACCCCCCCAACTCTCCGACTCATAACCCTATGGACACTATCCACCCAACCACCACGGGTACCCCTCAGTACTTCAATATATGGTTTATGTCGAGTGAACCCTCACCATCCCCTAACAATGTTCCCCCTGCTTCTTCACCAAGGGGAAACCACACGACCATCATCACCGAGATCACTCCTCACGACCCCTTGTACTCCCATCCCTTTCAATGCGATGAAGAAATACTCGAAGAGTTAAACCACCTAGACTCTCCTTGGGATGCACTACACCATCACACACTCTTCTATCTGCAGGAAGCCTCTATGCCTCCTAACCAAAACCCCATTTATGCGGTCGAAACCAAGGATTTTATCCCCTCAAGGCCTATCAACTGGTTGAAAAACCCCATTCTCGCCCCTGATGCTTTTGAAGAGGGAAACATGGCCAACATTTCCACCACCATTAAAATTGACATTTACATTAAAAATGGAATCATCGAAGAAATCACCATTGGAGCTGTTTGCACTCCTTAGGAAATCACCGCATATAAAGCCCTCTTCCAGGAATATAGGGATATTTTCTCCTGGTCATACACAAAAATTCCTGGCCTCGATCCCTCTATCGTCTAACATTGCATTGACACCTAGCCCGACATTACACCAGTTCTCCAAAAACAACGACCGCTACACCCATCCAAAGCCGCGGCTATCAAAGCTGAAATTGACAAATTACACGCTGACGGGTTCATTTACCCGATCGCCTATACCTCATGGGTTTCCAACCCTGTACCCGTTAACACAAAATAGGGCACTATCTGCATTTGCATAGACTTTCGTGATCTTAATCACGCATGTCCCAAAGAAAAATTTGCAACACCTTTCATCGATCAAATCATCGATGACTGCGCCGACCACGAGGCTCTCTCCTTTATGGACAGATTCTTTGGTTATAATCAAATTCGAATTCACCCCGCCGATTAGTATAAAACCACATTTACTACCCCTTGGGGTACTTTTTCATATTGTGTCATTTCGTTTGGCTTAAATAATTTCGGCACAACTTTCCAGTGGGCGATGACATACATCTTTCACGATCTGGCTCATATCATCCTTGCCTACTTGGACAATCTCATAGCTTGATCCAAGAAACGCACACAACATCTAGATGATTTACGAATCATCTTTCAATGGTGTCGTCAATACAACATCTACTTGAATCCTCTCAAGTGCGTGTTCTATGTCACCGCAGGGCACCTCCTCGGTTTTATTATTTCCCAAAGCAGTATTACCATAGACCCCCTCAAAGTCCAAGCTATCACCGAAATTCTGCCTCCCCAAAATTTACGATAACTTCAGAGTCTACAGGGCAAGATAACTTCCTTAGACGCTTTGTCCTAGATTACGCCATACGCGCACACACTTTCCTTCGCTTACTACGTCACGACATCCCATTTCACTGAGACGACCATGCCCAACAGTCATTTGACGATCTTGAAACAACGCTTTCAAATGCACCTCCAATTAGTGCACCTGACTACAATCGTGACTATATCCTCTACGTATCAGCATCAACTATATCAGTAGCCAGCATGCTTGTCCAATTAGGGGATGACAATTGTGAGCATGTCATTTATTACGTTAGTAAAAACCTCTCAGGGCCACCCTTGAAGTATAAACATGAAGAGAAACTTGCTCTTGCAGTCGTCCTCGCAGTCCAAAAACTGCGCCACTACATTCTGTTTCGCACAACAAAGTTCGTCGCAGATTCCAACCCTATGCAGTACTTGCTCAGTCGTCGGCAAGTTAATGGCAAATTTTCTCGATGGATCATTATCCTTCAAGAGTATGCCCTCAAGTTCTCGACACCTAAGAGTAAGAAGGCCCCTGTTCTCGTCGAACTTGTCACGGCCCTCCCCTCTGCCACCACCAGTACCCCCGTCAACACCGAATTTCCCGACGAACATCTCTTTTACATCACTTCGGATGATCCTTGGTATGACGACCTCCTCGTCTACCTATGAACTCAAAAGTTCAGTAACCACCTTTCACGCGATAATCATCATTGTATTCGCCATCAGGCTCCCCGCTACCTCCTCATTGGAGACATCCTATATCAGCGAGGCATCGACACCATTCTTCATCGATGCCTGACTATTGACGAGGTCGATAGAGTCTTAAATGATTTCCAAAGTGGCGCATGTGGGGGCCATTTTTTGGGCATATCCACTGCTCAAAAGATTATCCGAGCCGGTTACTTTTGTCCTACCTTATTTCATGATTGCATTCATGCCGTGAAAAGATGTGAGCAATGTCAGCTCTACGCCAACAAATCTCGAGCTCCCCCCACTCTTCTCCACCCTTTTATTACTGCCGGCCCTTTTTGTAAATGGGGCATCAACTTCATGACTTGTAATCCCCCCTCCAACAATGGCTGCAAATACATCATGGTCATCGTTGATTACTTCACCAAATGGGTAGAATCTATGCCCACTTTCAACAACATCACTGACACTGTAGCGCATTTTTTCTTTAACCACGTCATATCCCAATTTGGAGTACCCCTCCAACTCATTTCCGATCATGGTAAACACTTCGAGAATGAGATCTTCGTCGAACTCTCATCTCAGTTAGGATTCTCTTATGAGTTTTCCTCACCATATTACCCTCAGTCTAATGGACAGGTCGAGGCAGTTAACAAAGTCCTCAAGTCCATGTTACAATGCACGGTTAATAAACATAAAACCAATTGGCATCATATGTTATTTTCCGTGCTATGGGCTTACCGGACAGCTATGAAAACAGCTACTAGTTTCACACCATTTCATTTAGTCCATGGGGTTGAGGCCACTCTTCCCATCGAGTGTGAAATTCCCACCTTACGCACTGCAATTGAGCTATTACCCAACACTGCTCCAATGGAGCAGCACTTGTTAAACTTGGAGTCTCTAGACAAAGATTGTCAATCTTCCTTACAGAACAATGAGGTAGCTAAAAAATGATCCAAGGCTACCTTTGATCGCCATGTCAACCTTCGCTCATTTCGCGAAGGCAACCTTGTCTTGGCTTACGACATTGCTCATGATACCTTTGGCAATGGAAAATTTGAGTCACTCTGGCATGGCCCATACATTATCCAACATTGCCTCACCACATAGGGTCCCCCTGAAGGCCTATCTCTCAAAGAACCTGTCAACAAGTTATACTTAAAGAAATTTTATGCTTAAAAGTAGTCATTCTACTTTAGGTTATTCTATTTTTTAGTGTTTTTAATCTTTTTTTTCCATCCTTCATGTATAAACTATCATGTGTTCTCTTGACAGGTGACTCCTCCACCAGCCTACCACTTCGGTTACGCTGACGGCACTAGCCATTGGACACAAAATCTTGCTTCGGCCGCTTGGGCTCTCTACACCCCCTCACATGAAATGCTCCATTCGAGCAGCATATGTTTGGGTTCAGTGAACAACAACCAAGCTGAATACACCACTGTCATTGGCCTCTTGGCTGATGCCCAACATCATTGTATTCATCACCTTAGCGTCTTCCTCGACTCTCAACTAGTCATTCTCTAGCTCAACAATATGTATCACGTCCGTGATCCTTGCCTCTTTCGCAAATACGTGCAGGTTAGGCTTTTATCTCAACATTTTGATTCCATTACATTTACACATATTCCAAGACAATTGAATCAAATTATAGATAAACTAGCTAATATTGTGTTAGACTATCATATATCACATCAAGATACCTCTACACATACATAAACATATAACACAACCCTATCACAGGATATATATAGAATATATGTCATCAAAACATTAACCAAAAACATGTAAACACCACGTAGATCTCAAAAAGTATACTCATGTATATATAAAGGTCCCTAGTGCCATATGAATGTTTACATACAAAAAATATATATACAAGTATCTGCAGGCCAATACAGCACCTCGGCACAAAATGGGCTCACCAACCTATATACAAACAATATATATATATATCAACTACATCAGAGCACCACTCATGGTGCCTCTAGTGCACCGTTGCTTGCTCCTCCCTTAGGAGGTGGCGACCCACCACCTCCTGCCCCAGGAGGTGGTGGTCCCCCCCCTGTCGGCCCCTCCTGCCTTGGCGGCATTCGACCGTTCGTTAGCGCAACAACCACTATTGTCCATCATACTATGGCCCTCCATGGCAGTGACACCCCCACACACTGCTCCAGGAACATCTCATCCTAGATATGTGACCATATACCCTCAGGCACATCCTATAATACCATCTCCAGACGACGTATGTCCTCAAAATCAGCTTCGGCCGCCGTCGGAGGAGCATGTGATGGCCCAACACCAGGGTCATCAAACTGGCACCTTCTCGCTGCCCTCTCAGGCTCAGCTAGTCGAACTGTGGCATCATCACATCGACGTCTCTCTCCCCGTGGCGGTCTCTCCGACGCTCTCTACAAATCCACCTCACGCCCGTGAGGTGCCACATCTGCACATGCAAACAAACACCAGATAGTATCAGCATCTCTATCATATACATAAGGCATGCTATCTCCACAAACACAAAACATACATATCAATATCATAAAATCAACATACCTCGATGGTCAAAAACCTCCCCTAGAGGTAGCACCATATCCGGGTCATCCCAAAAGTCAACCCCGACATAGGGGTACTAAAGTATCACCTGCAACATTTTCTGCCATACATGCGCCGCCTCTGTAGTAAAAAAGTGGCCACCCTCGCCACCACCATGCCACAACAACACGGTCAACCACCGCCTTAATCGCATCTCACGTGCCCCAGGCACACCCAATAGAATCCTTGGGCACAACATCGACACCCTCTCCAGGAACCAGGCCACTAGGATGGACCCAAAGGAAAACTCCCCCGTATCATTGGACCAACAGTGGTCCAACTACGCCACCATCCTCACATGCAGATTCAGTCCCCAGGCAAACTACTCACCAACCAGTACTCTCCCCAGCACCAACAACTGGCCCCCACTAATACGCTGGGTCGTCAATGACCCATATACTCTCACAATCATCGCTTCTATACAGCGATGCACCAGGGAATCTATAGACGCCACACTCACAACCGTTCCAGACATAAAGTTCGGACCTGCATAGTATCTTTGACCAACGATCGTCAGGGTTAGGTCCCTCGGTAACACCGGCTCCTCTGGTAGGGGAATGCCAAGAAACGTGAGCCCAGTCAAGAAGTACACATCCCCCTCCGCAGTGAAGGGGATCTGCTCTCCTCGCACCAGGAAGCAGTGGAGCTCAGGACTCCACATCTGAATCAAGAACTGCAGGAGATACTCCTGCACCCGTATCAATGGGCACTCAAAGAACTTTAGCAGCCCACAGGTTTCCAAAGTTGCTCACACACCTGGGTCCTCAATCGCCACAGTCTCTCATAGCTGGGACCAATCTCTCTCTCACCAGCCCACTGGCATTGTGCAAATTGTCCACCTGTAGCCACAACAAAGAGTCTTATATCATCCCATGAGACCATAAACAACATCACAAAGATTAATTTACACCCATCATCTTTGCCTCTAAGGTGCGGTTGTTTAAACCTACAGGCGCGCACACATGCGTGACTATTCACTACACAGGCGCACACGAATGTGCACCTGTTAGCAGCACAGGCGCGCTCTCAAGCGCGCCTGTTACCTACACAGGTGTGCTCTCAGGTGCACCTATTACCTACATAGTCACACACTAGTGTGCGCCTGTCCACGCCACAACCACGCACAAATGCACAACTGTGCAGCCGACAGGCGCGCACATAGTGCGCGCCTTTAATTCCCTCACCCGCGCCCCATGCGCGTCTATCTGGTGGGCAGGCATGCACGTGTGCATGCCTACTTCTGAATCACCCACGCACATGGGGCGCACATCCCCAAAATCCCTCTGTATAGCCCTCCGTACATCCCCTGCCCAAAAAATGAAATCCTATTTCTATGCAGGATGATCAGACCACTAACCTGAAGCTCGCTAATCACCAATCAGATGCCTCGTCCTCCCCAAATCTCCAAATCTCCTCTAAAAATTGCTCTTCCAATCACTATCATAGAAGGTACAAATGAGGTGGCAATGTGGGCCCTACAGCTATATATAGGCCTTTTCATCTACATCACAGTAGTCCCTGGGTCTCTTTTCATCCTGATCCCCCGGGGTGCCTTTTTCATACCCTGGTCAAGTATGCATGCACATATTTACACTTATCAAATACATGCTCATATCTTCGATTCTCCTTAGATATTGTTCACTTTGGGTATTTGGTTTTCGTGTGTGCAGGTACTTGGTCATCATACGTTGGCACAACCCCTTCAGGTATATACTCAGCACTGGCATGTAGTCTTTTCCTTTGTATCACACTTACATTTCCAATCACACCCTCTAATATTTGCCTCCAGGATCCCTTTTCCTGGGTCTGCAGTACTCACACCTCCATTTGCATCTTCGGTACTATCACCCAGTAGCATTCTTCCCCACATGAGTTGTCCCATTCATAGCACCTTGTGGCACTTCTGACACTCATGCTGTTTTTCAAAACCCTTTAGGGATTGGAGTCCCGATAGTCTGTCATCATGTCGTGAATCAACCACATACTCTTTCTCCTCATTTTTCTAGCTTTCCCACACGGACTCCCAGATTCTCTCTTCACGGTTCTATTTTTTGACTGCACCTCCGCAGTATCATGAACCCTACACTTCATCCACAATCAGTTTTCCTATCTGTAAATCTCCCTTCATTTCACCTACCTCATACAGAAACTCACCAATGGGGCCCCCACCCTTCATCATCTTTCCGAGCAAAATATGCCCTACATGGGCCACCCATATCACACTGGGGCACCCATTTCTGTATTTGTACATTTCTCCCCAAAATTATTCATTATTTATTGTACAAATGCTTTTATTTCCCAATCATTACATTCCCTTTTTGTCGTCACCTTTGGGCGACCTACTTTCCTTTTTTGGCCAACCGCAAACCATGTCACCCTTGGTTGGGGCACTACTTTTCATCCACCCTCACCAGCATCGTCCATATCTTCAGATTACCCCACAGGTCACTTACCTCTACCCTCTGAATTTGTTCACTTTGTCCCTCCTCTGGCACAACTTATCCCCAGTCTTGTCGTCCCCCTGACATTCGACCTCGTTGAATGGTTGCGGCCACTTTTTTCTCACACATACTCCAACCAGGGTCAGTCTTGAGTCTTCCCACATCTTGACTTCATCCATGTACCTCTGCCACTTCCTCACATCAGTAGATTTCACGGAGCCATTTGCTTCTGGGAGTCACATCCCCCTTTTTGTCGACATCAGCACAATTTCCAGACGGGCAACAGTATCTTGATTCTCATTATCCACTCAATGAGAGATATTGAACGACACAGGAGGAAACACTATTGCTCCCTGTTGTCATTGACCCCCTTAACATTTGATGCCAACACTTTCTCATGTTAAGGTGGGTCTTACTTTGCGACTATTACAGTTATTTCTCTCATTTGTCGAAGACCTATGAACTTGGATGGGCTATCAATGCCCACATAATCGCTACTACTTCTTACCGTGATCACTGCCTACTATTCAAAGTATTTTCATTTGCAGACTTGTCTTTTGCCTTTATCACACTTAAGTCATCTTTTTTTTCAAAGTTACATGATACGAGCATGGGGTATGCCCACCTCGTTTGTACACAGTTTTATATTTTACACACCTCATGGAAGGTCGGGTCCTACCGGTTCCTTTTTCCCTCCAACGAATCACTCTGGAAAATCACACTATTCCTCTCTCTTACAACAACATTCTCAGTAGAAGAAACATTGATGTATTTCAGCTATACGTGTGCTCCTAACCTCATCCATCAGGGGGCATCTGTTATCACTGAAATTTCGTCCGCACATGGTTACAAGAAATCAGCATCGTCAAACAGTGATGAAGTCATTCATGGACTTGAATTAATACCACAGCATTCAAAAAGGGTCAAAAACTATATAAGGTAGTGAAAAAATTGAAGAGCGCTATGTAGACATTGGGCGCGTGCGCATGCATGTAACATGAATGTAGAAATCGTGCACAGGCGCACAATGCGCGACTGTTAGCGCAAAAATCCATGCACCTGCTTAACGACGCATTTATGAGAGTGGTCATCCTCCCACCCACTTATGGTTCAGCTCCCAAGCTGATTTGACCTTCAAATCTAGACTGGATCCGACTGGTGGGCTGGTCAAAGACCTAAGAATGCCCTAAATGGCCTCTTTTCACACTACAAAGCAATTAAACAATAACCCAAGCAATGCTATAAAAATCCATGAATGCACCTCATTTTTTTGAGGAATTCAAAGTAATGTTATCCTGCCTCTATTGTTTTGAGGACTCCATCCTTGTCAAGAACATATTGGCACCATTACATTGGACAATCCACCTCACCATTGAGTGGATTTGTAAAGAGTTCTTTCATCACCATTTTCCATTTTTCTTTGTTGTAAGAAGAGCTAGCTAGTGAGGGTCAAAGAGCCTTCCCTTGGAGGAAGAAGGGACTCATAGTCCCCTTTCTTCTTGGTGCTTTGTTTTCACTAATAGATCAGCCTCAAACATTGGTGACATGGGTCTTTTGGTTCTTTTTGTTTCTATGTCCCTATGCTCATGAATTTAGTCTGTATTGCATCTCTTAGTTTAATTCTTAATTGTAGTTTTTATTTTTCTTTCCCTAACTCTTTTCTCTACAGTTTTCCTGCTCAGTAGACCCAACTGAGCTTGCAAGCACCTCTGTTTTTCTCACCAAGGTGATGAAAGAGGCGCAACACCAACCTTTTGGTACTTCTCAAAAAAAAAAAAGTGAAAACCTTTGCCTCATTCTTTTATCAAACCTTGGCTCATAAACAAGATCAAATTTCTGAGGCTTTAGAAGCTTCCCAAAAATGTTATAAGGACCATCATAATGTGCACATGCATCCACTCTCTTTTTCCCCTGGTGACAAGGTCTGGTTTCACAAGGAGGTAAAACAATTTCATTCCCAGTTTTATCACAAGATGAAACCCCTCTGCTATGTTCCTTACATGTTTTTTAAGTATGTTGGAGAGAATGATCATCACCTCAAATTCAAACCAAAATTGTGTATTCATGACATGGTGAATGTGAACAATCTCAAACTCTATAAGCCTCCCCTTCTAGAAGAAGAGATCAGAATCTCGCACCCCTCTAAGTTGGTTCAATATTTACAACCACCTCTCCTTCAGGACATAGTGTTGGATACACACACCACCAATACTTGAACTTAGTAGAAAATTTCCTTTTTAGTGGTTTAGAAGGGTCAACTTCTAGCCCACGATAACTGGATATCACAATCTTCCTTGTCTCATCAGTTTCTGTAGTTTGTCACAGAGGTCAAGACATTTCCAAGATTAAACATGGATGAATTTGGAAGTCTTGAAGGTGCACTACCCAAGGAGGAGAGAACACATATATAGGAATACCAATGTGGTGCTACCACAAAGTTATGCATATCTACCTGGGAGTTTATGAACACGTCTGATGGACTAAGAACTAGTCAGCTAAGATAGTTGTTAGGTTTTCAGATGAATGGTTCATTTTTCTTACTCATATCCGGTGTTGTTTTTATCTTTATCTGTGAATTTTATTTGGCTTTCTCTGCAGTATTACAAATCAATTCAATATGTATGTTCCAATGTGACAAAACCATTAAGGAATGTAGTAACTTGACATAAGTTATCCTTGAAAAAGTTAGGTCACATTGTGATGTTCATTAACCATGTAGGAATGATGGAATTCAACATAATATGTTGAATATGTACCTCACAATGTAGCATGGATAGGAAGAATTAAATGATGGAAAACTTCATCAAACAAAATAATGAGTATCAATGTATCATCTGGGTCCTTAACATGCTGCACTTCATCGAAATTATTCCTTTTGTTCTTCACAACTTTATTCATGGAAATTTTCTTCAAACACCTCTTCATTACAATGGGATTAATTCTCAATGAGGATTTCTTCTTCTAATTGTTGCCCAAAGGATTAAGAAGGTAATCTTAGTTGTTCTCATCATCGTGGAATTATTCTTTGGAGGGCGATGCCTCACCAAAATCTTACACTTCCTTGAAGTCTTCCTCCTATTCATGGACATATTCCTCAAACAATAGTGATGAACATTCTTGATAATACTTTTCTATTTCAAATATCTTGGTAAAATAACTAATGAAGGCTTCATCTTCTTGAATTTTGATGGCCTATTTTTGAAAAAGAAAAGGTTGAAAAGACATGTAAATGAAGCAATTTTCTAGGGGAAACAATTATTATTGAGAAAAACCCTTTGTATTTTTTGTAAAGATATTATAAACAACTTGAATAGTAAATCTTCATGAGTTAATTTTAAATGAGAAACATATTTGATAAATTGTAGCACATGAGTGATCTTCAAACGAGGGTTTCCATAAAATTGTGGACTTTTATCTTCCTGGTCTCAAGAAATATGATTTGGATACCTAGGTACATTTGTAATATCAATAAAATGATATGTCTCATGGAAATCCCACGGAACCATGATTCCATAATTTCAGATGAACTCAAGGCTCATCGAAAATGAGAGGGTATTTTCCTCAATGGAATCCCCAGATAAACTTGTATGGAGTTCATCAAAAGTGAAAAGCAAACTTCCCTCAAATAGAGTCACCAGAAAATCTATGTAAAGGATTTGAGATAAAATTGTCAAATTTCGTTATGGGTTAGAAAGGATTCAAAATCGTCCCTAATTAGATATACCCCTCATTTTAGTGAAGGAAAATTTGAACACAAGGGAGGCTTCTTGGGTGACCATAGAGGGGTTGTTAGGGGAGAAGCAAGGATCTATAATAATACCCCTTTAGGTAGATGTATAAGATGAAATAGAGGCTTTATGAGAGAGTCTTAAGAGTTGGTAAATGGTTTCCAAGGTTGTGTACCTAAAAAACAATGGCATACAAACCAAAATAAGACAAAATATAATGATATAAACCTCAAGAAAAGTGGGGAATCAAGATGAGAACTTGGTTTCCTGATGGCAAAGTCACGACCCTCACGGTCCAACTCGCTCTCACCAGGACCTTCTTTTACATGGCCCGAAGAATCCAAGACTCTTCCAACTCCCTCGTCGGAAGTTCCTTTCCCATGGGTGTCTCTGTCTGCGATCTCCCATTCGCAAATCGGGAAATCGTAACTCGCGTGTTCGCGAGTTCGACACTCACGACATCGGCCCTTCAATTCCCCAAGCCCAAGCTCCGATGGTCAAAGGTCAACGCCTCCACTCGTCGGGGATTTTCCTATCGGGATATCGCTCCCCGCGATGTCAACGGCT
>JASDQU010302435.1:0-13295 GCA_032191745.1 Picea mariana | reverse complement strand
TTTTTTTGTGATACACTTTGTGAATGAGCACTTCTTTCACTTGTCACTTTTCTTCTTTGTTTATGCTTATCTGTAGTACTCACAACAATTTCGATGTCTTTCCTTTTCCTTTCGCCAATTGGTTCTGGTGGGTCTTGACTATCACCTTCTTCTTCATCAAACAAAATGTATTAGAAAGTGAAGTATTGTATCCTCCATACATCATGTGGTCCATGAAAACATGATTTGGGTCAAAACCCATGATTTCATTTGCAAATCTCAAGCTGTATTGATCCCACTGAATTGTGAATTCATCAATTTAAGAAATACCTCTTAATAAAAAATTCCCAATTCTCCATGGCATTGGAATAAACTACTTTTTCCATTTTTCATGGAATAAATGTACCCATAATCCATATTGTCTAGCAACCTCTATGACAAACATTTTATCCGAAACATAATAGGGAAGATAAAAGGGCTTCTATCAAGAATAATATATTCTTACCACACTATAATTCTCCATTTTCTCATAACTCCCCTTTTTATCTAGAAATTTTGATGCTTTCAGGGATAATCTAGATGTTTTTGGACCAAATATGAGTTTCTTGAAAACATAAACAAATCCRTTAAAACTTCATAMAAATGATAAGTAACCTTYTGTCTCRAGAGGGATTGATACCACATTGGTACTAGATCAATTTTACAKTCAACCCTCCTTYTGATACTCAAAYCTTTAAAAACATGACAATAAGTGATAGCAAATATCAAATATGAAGACATGTAGAACCTTTTATTTTCTCTGAAATTTCCTAATTGTGAGGAAATTTCTATGGAAATTATCTTCGTCCAGTCAAAGATTTCCTTCTCGTGAACTGTAAAATATAAAATGTTAAGGGATAACCGAGGAATTTTCGTTGTTGACTCTTGTCCTCTAATTTTGGTATAGAGCCATAAAATCTCTTTATAAGCATTTTTGAGTGAATTGGCTTGAATATTCGATAAATCCTCTTGCATTATGGTAGGATCTTCAAGGTATTCCCGCAAGAGTTCAAGTCCAAAATTTATTTCCTTAGTAACTTGTCTAGCTTCCTCCCCTTTAAATGTGATGGTTGGATCAGGAATCTTTAACATCCTTCTGAACATTGATGGCAACAAGGAAATGGGAGATTCTCCTTGAAGTTGAATCACTCTCTGATTATGTTCACACTTATTGACACACCAAGAAACAATTTCCATGGAGTCAAAAACCTCTGGTATGCACCTTGCCGAAGTGATGCATGATGTCCAGATTATACTCTTGTTCCTTTCAGGTAGTGGTAGCAATGAATAATACTAGTAAGACCTCAGCCACTGGAACCTCTGGTCCTCTCGCTCGAATAAATTCAAACTATCCCCACATAAGTGTTCTTTTCATTTCACGGTTATCTTATTTGAAAGTTGGCGGAGTTTTGCATATTCACTTTAAAACATTAATTTCAAAGTAAATCCCCTTTTGATAATATAACTCGTAGCTCCTTTTTCGATGAAAGAGATAATGTGGATTGAATGAAGGATTACCTCAAGAAGTATGCCACTAATAACGGCCTTTTCAAAAATTAATTAAATATTGTCCTCTGTAAGATTAGCATTAAATAAATCTTAGGGAAAGTGAAAGGTAATATATGTAATACGGCGGAGGATTGGATGTAGATATCAAAAGGTGAAGAAACAAAAATGAACACGCCAACCCATGAACCTATGGTGATATTGAAAATTGGTTAAGTATTGATCTATCAAGGGAGTCAAGAGCAAATTTTGAAAATGACTAAGTATGGTCATCAATTGGTCGGACTCGTAGAACAAAAGAAACTGAAATAGGGAAACATGAACACGTGATTCCACCAATCCGCGAACCCATCGTGGTAAGAAACTTTGAAAATATTCTAAGTGTAGAGTAATATGAGGGTCACAGAACATAAAGTGCAATTTGATGATGGCAAAAGAGCGGACTTGAATGAGAATGATGATACCAACCCGTGAACCCGTCGTTCCAAGAGAACTTAAGAAATGGCTACATCATGGTGCAATACAAGTGCGATGGAGAATACAAGTGTATTTTTTGTAACACGGAACTTGATGAGGAAGGTTATGGACCTTTCCATGGATTGAAAATTTTCTAAGTAAAGAAAAGGTAAAAATAAAAGTCAATAATTGGCTCCAATTGTGGGATAGTAACCCCATGTGGGTTACTAAAGAATCCAGAATCTCTCCTATTGGGCATGGATTCAATGTAAGAAAATAAAATATAAAATAACAGAAAATTTACAAAAGAAAAAGGATTAAAACTATGCACATGTGAGAGCAAGATTGATCAGGAAAAGAAACTCTTGATATGTTGTCCATTGATTGGAAATATATTCACTGTCCCATTCATGTCTTTGAGTAAATAAGATTTATAACCCAAGATTTTTTCAATAGCATATGGATTGATCCATAACGCCTTGAATTTTGTATGTAGAGAAGGATTTCCCTTTGCTTTGTTCCATAATAGTTCCAGTTGATCAAAATATTTCTTGATGGTATGTTGTCTCTGGCTCATTTTCTTTAATGCTTTAATTCGTTGTTCCTCCAATTTCATTAGCTAATTGTATCTTTTGTGTAAAGGAGAAACTTTCTCTACATCTTCGATGTTCATAGCATATGTCAAAGAATTTAGTTCCAAATTGATAGGCATTCTTGCTTCTTTTCCATATACCGATGTATATGGGGAGTTTCCAATACTATCATTTGGTGTTAATCTGCTTTCCTATAATGCATCTATCGATTTCAAATTCTGATTTCTTTGATTAAGATTAATCGTTTTCTTGAGAATTTGGATCAAAGTCTTATTTGTAGATTCATCCAAGCCATTTCCTTGAGAATAATAGTTCATTGATTTCCATGAGAGCAAAGGTTTCTTCAAAATATATTCCTTCAACTTCAGCATATCCATTGCACACTAGTATTGCTTTGTTTTTTATTACCTGTCCATCTTCGTTTAGCTTGTTTCGGAAGACATGTTTTGTCCCAATCACATTTTTGTCCTTTGGTCTTGGAATTAGTTCTCATGTCTCATTATTCTCTATTTGATTTAGTTCTTCTTCCATAGACTTGATCCAATGTTCATCATTTATGGATTCCTCAAAGTTACTTGATTCAACTGTGGACAGTAATGAAAAATTTCATTGTTCAGATGTTTGTCCTTTCCTTCTTCTTCTAGTTTCTACTCCGACACTTCTATCTCCAATTATTTGTTCTGGTGGATGATTATTTTGAACCCGATGGTTAGGTGTATGAAACTCTTGCTAGTTTTTTTTTTCTTGTTATACTTATGGTTGCTTCTCTTCTTGTTGATTCTATTCTTCTTCCTCTTATTCTTTTTTTAGTTCTTCATTTTCCTGTTCTTCAAAGATGTTTGAATTTTTGCTTTCCTTCCTGGTCTTTAGCAAGTTCGTTTCATCAACTTTTACATTGATGTTTTCCACTATCTTGTTGAGTCTTATATTGTAGCACTTATATTCTTTGATTTTGCATGAGTACCCAACAAATATGTCTTCGTCCACCTGGGAGACAAATTTTCCAATCTTCTTGTCATCCCTTTTTATGTAACACTTACTTCCAAACACTCTAAAGTGCTCGGCATTGGTCGATCTTCCTTTCCATAACTCATATGGAGTCTTATCACTATTACTTTTGATCAATCATGTGTTCAAGATATGAACGGTTGTATGCATTACTTGTACCCAAAAGATATCACTTAGCTTGGAGTCATTCAACATGGTTCTGGCCATTTCTTGTACAGTTTTGTTTTTCCTTTCAGCAACCCCATTTTGTTGAGGTGTTCTAGATGTTGAGAATTGTATTTTTATTCTATATTCTACATGGAATTCGCTGAATTTATTTGAATTAAACCCACCTCCATTATCTGATCTTAAGCATTGATTTTCAAATCAGTTTCATTTCCAACCAGTTCTTTGAATACCTTGAAAATTTTGAAAGCTTATGAATTTTTAATGAGGAAGCAAACCCAGTTCATTTTGGTGTAGTCATCAATGAGTAGCATGAAGTATTGTTCACCATCCAGGCCTTTTGTTCTTGTGGGCCCACATTGTTATGAGGAAAATCTCTCTATAGATAGGGGTAAACCACAACAGACGGAAATGACTGCAAAAATCAACTATATTCTCAAGTATGCTATATAAACAAATACGATAGAAAGACAAGATAAAAGGCCTACCTCGTTCAGACGTTCGATGAAGTCCACCATTGAGCACTTGACCTAAATAAATACACATGCAAATAGTCCTCAACAACCAAGAAATGCAATCATATTGTGATAATATATGATGTTATCACATTCAATAGCATAATCCATCAACATTCATAACAAATACGCCCATGGAATAATAATTCAAATATTTGCAAGATATCAATTGGACGAGAAAATAAGTTATATTTCTATTAAGATGTAATCAGCAGAAGTGAATAAGTTACAGACTTTCGTGTCGGCACGGTTCAGAACTGAGAAACTAAGCTCCTTCCAGTTGGGCCTCCACCACTTCAATCCTCCACCAAAGGCAAGCTCATATAAGAGAGACAATAAAGTTCTCAATCAATAAGGGAAGAGATTGGGGGTTGAACATTGTGTTCGGAATTAAAGGAAAAAGGGATGCAGACTCAATGTGAAGTGAATAATTCCTCCAAAGTAACTTTTCTCTCAAAGTTGATTTTTTTCTCCTCTTTTCCATAGCTTGAAATTGGCCCATTTATAGCCTTCAAGTGGAACTGAAGGGCCGATTCGGAACATTTCCAGTATATGGAAGGCCAAGGATCATTGATCTCCTTTCGTGACATGGAAACCCGACACTATTTTTCAATTTTGCGAACATTTATCGATGTATGCAGGTTGTAGTGGTGCAACCTGCATATACGCATGTTGTATAGTAGGAAAGGTGCGTATATGTGGAAAAAATTGTATTTTTAGCTCTAGGATTTGCAAAAAGGGATTACAAGTCTGCATAGGGAAATGGAAAAAGGCCTTTTGTGCAAGATTTCATGGGGTGAGGAAAATCTTGCTATAACAGATGCCCCCTAATGTGCAAGGTCAAAGGAATATATGTGATGGCTGAAATACATTAAAAAACCCAGAAGTGGAGTAATGGGGATCCAGTTGGAAGAACTAGTTGCTTATTACAATTTGTACTGACTTTACATACATGGCTGCCAATTTGAATTGCACTACAGATTTATGTGAAAATATACCAAACAACTGTCAGTGGCCATGAATAGTAAAACACAAATGTGGTTACATGTCAAAGGTTGGCATAGTCATGAACAAGGTCCAGTAGAACCAGTCTCAAAATCAATCTGAAGATATTTGTATACAATGGAGTAAAATCTGATGTCCCATGATCATTGAAGTCACATAGGTATTGTTCCAATGAAAAGGAAGCAACATCTCAGGAAAGTTGTGACCACATACTGATGTCTTCAAGTCTTCTATACAATCTGTCAAAGGTGCAATTCTACATTGTGTGAATAAAGGAGTTGAGGTTGACCAAAATGAGACTTTGTTTGATTACCTGTCATTAAGGTATATCGTTAACAAATGCGAGACAGCCTATTGATGATGAAAGTAGGTATCAAGGCACTGAGTACATTCTTACAAGTGTGAATAAAAGAGTCGAGATTGAACCCTTGAAGAATCCATCGATCAAGAGACATTGATGTATTCCCAACTGTTGATGGCGAGAGAACCTGCCACTAATGGTTGCAAGCCTCTAGGTACGCATAGGACTCTAGGTCTTATTTCTAGAATAGATGAGCTGAAGTCGATGGAAGGAGACCCACTAAAAGGAGAGCATTGAAGCATCTCTCATCAATCAGAATGAGGTACAAAGCAGGAGCTTGATGATTTGGAGGAAATCGGACGAAGAACATGTTCACAAACCAATGACCCTGTGCATCTTTCGTGTGTGCCAAGTGCAAGCGGTACACGAAAAAGACCCTCTGAATAGCAACCAATGAGTAAAATTGTTGACAAAGGAGAGGAAACCACCAATAAGTCTAATGGAATCCAAGACACTACACGAATCCCAATGTGTGAATAGATGTATTGTCGTCGAACACAAGGGAAACCACCCAGTCAACGACCAATGATGAAATGTCAATTGTTGGGTTTAAGGTTACCTACCAATGAGGAAAGTAGGACCAGGGTGCGTAATAGGACTACAACTTCATGTGATTCTACGACAAATTGAGGGTATGGCTAACATGCAAAGTCAAGAGTTCTGAGGAATGGATGACAAAGTTTGATAGACATCCTTTGAACAAGAGCGTGAGACATATCAAAGACTCTGGCAGCATAGACTCAATGATGAAACCATGAGATGCAGGAGGCATCAATCAAACTCTCCATAGGGACTGGAAGAGTAACTAGTCGGGGGATAAAACTCTCTGTAACGAGCTCAGCTTATTAAGGCCATGCTAAACCCAAAATTATGATGACAAGTGGACTCAATAACTTTGTGTTATGTTCAAAGGTGACATGACTACTGCCAATACAAGGTAATACTCCCTTCTCTCTTGTCTTTTTTTTTTTTTCATAGTCAAATGAATGCTATGATATAGAGGAGGAAATGAGTGTCCCAATTAAGAAAAACTAGTTCCAACAGTGGAACATACCTATGCTCAATGCAATAAGGTGCATGCGGGAGATGGACACTCGGGGGAATGTTCCCTCCTGGGTATAGGGTGTCAAGTTGCAAAGGATATAAATGAAGCTCTGCTTGGTTGAGGATGCAAAACTGTTGAGGCAAACAGTTTATAACGCAAAGCGAGAACCGGCTATAAGCTCAATACTGCAAGCAAGGGCATGAGATGCAATCACAACTTAACGCCAAAAAATGTCATTTTTCATAATCTTATTCTACTTGGTGTGAAAAAGGGATAAAATTGTACCAAATAGATGTCCTTTCAAATCCAATTTACGAGTATGAAAGAGACAAGTTCACTCGGCAATATTTTCACTTTTTGAAAACGAGTCAGAAAAGAGCTTAAATCAAACTCGGCTAGGACTCCTCTAGGAATAGGTCATCCTGTTTATGAATGAGAAATGAGGCTCAACATAAAGTCATATATTAGCTATAAGGGGCTCCCGGTCCTATGAAAAAAATCTTTGCATGGGCACCAAATGGAGCAGAGGATCTAACTAGGGTACCCATGTTTAGTAAGTCTCTACCATTTGATAATGACATGTCTTGTAACAGATGGGGGGTTTTGTGTCGCTAAAAAATGGGTTTGTACCTAAGGCATGTGATTGGAAGTTATAGGACAATGTGAGTGTGCATGATAGAACAATGTTTGATACATATCCTATATGTTGGGTAGTGAAAATACCTATCTGTAGTTACGAACGATCAACATAACGCTAAAAACCGTAAGAATCCCTGGCGAAAACTAAAAAAACCAACTCAATACACTGTTGTATTAGTCCATTAGGAAATAATACAATCTGAAACTATGTAAAGTGGGTAAAAACTGCTATAAATAGTAACAAAAACCAAATTTTACTATGTTATTTGACTTTTTCACCCAAATAGTGAAATTTGGACCAAATTACCTCCGATCTTCAACTAGTGATTGTGGGAGCGTCGAGTGACGGAATCAAAGACAGTCTGGACCAGGTAATTCCTCTTACCCTCCTCCTCCTTTCTAGTGGATTACATTTATTATTTAGGTTTCAAATTTTGAGTTATTAAAGGCGCAAATTAGGTATTTAGGTGTACATGAGCTTCCATTCATCGGGTCGTGTATACGTGAGGTTATATGCGACTGTGTAAAATACAGACTACGTATACTCGGCCCTATATGAGAATGTGAATGATGCAACCTGCGTACAAGTCCGTAAACAAGGTTTTTGATGGTTTCTAACTCAAAAATTGATGTTTCTCTGGCAGGATGGTGCTAGAATGGAGGGAAAGGGAACATGAGGAGGTAGATGTTGTGGAAAGAGATCTGGGGGCCCAAATGGCCTTGAAAAGATGTGGGTTGTACAAATTTTGGGCACTCAAAGGGATGAGGGCCCAAGTGAGGTTTCTACAGTTTCTCGTGGATTACTGGGATCCAAACAGTGAGAGATTCAACCTTGATGGGAAACCATTAAGGATTGAAGTTGAGGATATCTACTTCTTGACAGGTTTGTCATTTTGGATCGAGGTGGTGAACCTCAAAGCCTGGGGGGCTGGGAGCAGTATGAAGATAGAAGAGTACATAGACGCTCACTGTATAGCAAGGATCGAGAAGGTTGGGAGTCAACTCCCCATCTGATCGATAAAAAATCTAAGCCTCAAGATTGTTGTCCTCATTTTGACCTGGATCACAGGATCGGCTTCGTTGCACCAGGCATCGAGGTCGCTCATGTTCTATTTTGTAGAGTATTTGAGACCCATGGTGTACATTTGGTCCACCTCACTACTGGCTAATATGAAGATCCAGTTGAAAGAATGAAAACAGGGTGACAAGAGTAACTTCGAGTTTGCATCTATCTTATGTAGCTTTTTCTTCAAGTGAGTTCCGGGTTTGGGACCTAGAGTCAATATCATTCCTTGAGGAACTTGTGATCCATCCATGGCATGGTGGACCGAGGTAATGATACGGAAGGGGGGAGGTAGGGTGCCCACACCCTACAACTATGATTTTTTTTACTGGTGAAGACGACAAGTCATTTCTCTAGATGACTACCCCTATGCAGGGATCAACTTCATAAGGGAACCTGACATGCCATTGCCACCAAGGGCCGCCTACGGGGACATAAGTATGTCAAAAATTTTAAATACTTCATTTTTTTTGTATTTTTGTATAGGAAAACAAAAATATTTTTGGATGACGTTTGAGTACTAACTAGACACTTGTGTGACGTAGAAGTAGGTCCATGACGGTCGGACGGGATTCCATGACATCATCAGAGGCATCGGGGAGATGAGTTGGCAGGAGGAGAAGCAGAGAGAGTCCTTCAAAATGTGTAGGGAAACTTGTCTCGTTTGACACGTAGGATTCGGATGGTTCAAGTAGAGTATTTGTCGGAGGCCATGCAACGGCAAGTGGTTGGTGTGCCCAGAGCTTGGGTGTGACTCTTTCAGTGTCTCGCAAATGCCGTAGTTTGTTATCATGACACACATCTGGCACCACAAGTGTAGATGTCATGGATTTTTTATTATCGATTGTATATGTGTATTGAGGGTGTTGGCCCCAATTTTGTATTATAAGCATCATATTTTTTGAAATATATATAAAACATGGTTCTTCAGATTTACTTATATTACAATGTGTACATTGATGAGATTGTTTTATTTGTTTTAGTTGTGTGACAAATGCCAATCTAAAATGAAATTAGCATAAGCATCAGATACATAATTAGAACTCCTAGGTACGTGATGATAAGTAATAAAATCAAAATGTCATTCTAAAAGGCGTACCCGTAGGAATCGTCGGAGTAATGTAGGATCGCGCACATGGTAATTTTCATTCAACTGACATACTACTAACTGGGAATCTAGGTGAACCTCCAAAGAGACAATACCGTGTGAAATGGCATCGCGCAAAAGTTCTATAACGACGCTATATTCGGCCACATTATTCATGGATGGACCTAGGCATATGCCACCTGAAGACACCAGTATACCCCGGGTGAGTAAACCACCCAAGCGGCGTAAGCCAAGTTCCGTGTATGATGGCTGGCTCCATCTATGAATCCTAATTAAAACGAAGACTTCGTTGACATTTTCCAACCAAAGGAAAACTCGATAAGCAAGTTGAAGACAAAAAAGAAAGGGAAAAGATATATACACTAAATTACATTAGTATACAAAGAGTTACGCCCAAGCTTAGGGATCAAGTGTAATATCTTTTCAAGTAGATCCCATTCCTGGGCTCGACCAACATGTTCCCTTCATAATATTCTAACTCATAGGCTCCTTTTTCTAAGACACATCGCACGATATAGGGACTATGCCACATGGGTTTGAACTTGCCTGCCCCCAGTGGTTCTTTGGCTTGATCATATAAAAGGACCAAGTTACCCTCATCGTAAAATCGAGGACAAACAGACTTATCGTATTGGACCTTAACACATATTTTATTTTCCTCGATAGTCGTAGAGGCATCTTGACACTGCTCGTCGAGACTCTCTAGGTGTACGAGGCGTCGCTCGAGATCGGAAGTGTCAGGGAGGAGTGTGACTACCAATCTAAGAGAATGGATTTCACATTCAATAGATAATATAGACTCAACACCATGTACTAACTGGAAAGGAGAAAATACGGTGGCAGTCTTGATTGAGGTTCGGTATGCCTAGACTGCGGGATATAGCATAATATGCCAGTCAGATTTGTTTTGGCTGGTAATTTCTTGCAAAATGGTCTTGAGAGACTTGTTGATGGCCTCTACCTGTCCATTTTCCTGGGGTTATTAAGGGGAAGAATGACCATGATTAAACCCATCTTGGATGCTAGCTCTTCCATCATTTTGTTCTGAAAGTGACTGCCATGATCAGTGACAATCTCACTCGGGATTTTGAACTTGGTGATAATTTGATTGAATACGAGGAAGGCGACAGTATTCCCACTGGATTTAAATGTAGGCATGGCCTTATCCCACTTAGTAAAGTATTCTACGGCCACAATAATGTGTTGATGCCCCCCAGCCGAAGTTGGGTTTCGATCTACAAAGTCCACCCCCCACTTGGTGAAGGGACCAACGGTAATGACTGGATGGAGAGGGGTTGGATGTGAGCACATTTTTCGAGTGAACACTTGGAAGGGATGAAACTTCTTAACCACTCCAATGCAATATTTAAAGATAGATGGCTAGAAATAACCAGCTCGTGAAATTTTCTGCGTTTTCGCAAGCTCAGATAGATGTCCACCACAAGCCCCACTGTGGAAATCATTTAGAACTGACTCAGATTCTTCATGAGTTAAACAATGAAATAGGATATTGTCTATTCCTCGACGATACAACATGTCTCTGAAGATAATATAATTCTTATCTTGGTATCGTCCACGTTGTCGGTCATCTCGCGAGAGATCCTGAGGGAAATTCAAAGTTTGAATATAGAGAACAATGTATTCATACTAGTGGTCGGACAACGAGACAAGGAAAATGTGTTCATATGCAAAAGAATCGACATGAATGACATCCTCGTCCAATCGTGGGAAGTCAGAATATTAACTCTGCAAAGACTAGTGATTTCTTGTATTTCGCATAAGCGAAATCGAGATCAAATTCTTGTAAAATGACAATCCATTAATTGTATTTTCCCCTTATGATACGCCTGGCAAGAACGTATTGAAATGGATTGACATCGGCAACCACAGTAGTTTTTCAAACTTCAACTAAGATAGTAGATGACGTGCTCACAGAACTCATCATCCTCCTGAACCAAAACCATACCAATTGTCTCTTTGGGCGTGGTGACATAAAGCAAGCAATCCTTATTGTAGTCAGGAGACTTCAGCAAAGGCGTCGATACCAATTATTTCTTCAAAGCATTGAAGGATTCCTAAGATCGCTCATCCCAGATAAAAGGGGTATCCTTCTTCAAAAGATGCATGAAACCCTTAGTAATATTGGCATAGTTTACTATAAACCGACGTAAAAAGTTAGCTTTCCCCTTTAAACCTTGAAGTTTTCGAATAGTGCGCGGGGGAGGCAATCAAAATATTGTCTCAACCTTTAATGGATCTACCATAATCTCGGTCTAAGAGACTAAAAATCCCAAAAGACGTCCAGACCTAACGCAAAAGATACATTTATGAGGGTTCAACCAGATTCTATAATGACGACATCTTTTGAAAACTAGCCGAAGGTGATTAGGGTGATACACTCTCTTAGAGAGTGAGCAGCAAGATCATTAAGATAAGCTTCGACTATATGCTTAAGATCGTGGAATGTGAAGGTCATAGCATGTTGGAAGGTTTCTTCGACATTTTTAAGGCTGAAAGGCATCTTCCGGTATGCGAAAGTAACCCAAGGAAAAATAAATGTTGTCTTGTGTTGATCCTCAGGTTTAATTTGAAATTGGTTATATCCTGAAAATCTGTCCATGAAAGAAAAAAATTCACTTCTCGCACACTCGTTGAGAATCTGATCAATGAAAGGTGTCGAGAAGTTTTCTTTAGGACAGGCTATGTTCAGGTCACGAAAATCCATGCATACACGAATGGTTCCTTTCTTCTTATTCATAGGAATGGGATTGGATACCCATTCAATCAAGGGAACCGGGTAGATAAAGCCAGCATTAAGCACGTTCTCTACCTATGCCTTAATAGCAAGGGCCTTCCGAGGATTGACAACTCTAAGATGTTGTCGAACAGGCTTAACATCCGGATAATTTCTAATCTCATGCTCGACAATTCGAGTTTCAATTCCTGGCATCTCTTCATATGAACAAAAAAATACATCTCAGAATTCCTTGAAGAGCTCGATGTAGATTAGGATTTCTTCTAGCGAACAATCTGCACCGATGTGTACATTTTCAATCTTGCCAAGGGTACAAGAGATAACGATCATGACGGTAGGAGAGATACTCACCATATTTCCTTCGGCATAAATAACGTGCGTATCAAGTGGAACTATGGCGTGACTGAATATCTCGCTCAAAGTAGATCGAAAGTCATCTTATTCAATTTTAGCAAGATCTGGGAGAAAATAAGAGAGATTATGCATATCATCCCAAGGTTTGTCAGAACCATTCATGGCTTCGATTATAGCTTCATCCAAGGGTGAAGTATCATTGAGGTAGTCATGTGAACAAGACGACGAAGTGGCCCACACAGGCTTAAGAACAAGATCCTCCTCGTCTGTTGGCAAGGTAATAGGATCGAGATCGGCAATAGAGTCAAGAACAGCCTGATATGCTATCTCTATTTCCGATAGTGGCATGTCCATTCCAACATGTGACTGACCTTCACAAGAGGAAGTCAAAGAAGGTATGATCCAAGGATCGTTAAAATAGGAAGTGCAGAAAGGAACAAACCTCTCTAACGAAACGGGCCTACTGGACATGGTGTAAACATGGTGAATCGGTGCCATGAAGTCGAAGGTACCCGTAAGGGATGAATACATTCTGACACTGGTATTCTCAGTTTTTGGCTGAGAATTGTCGACCATGGGGATCGATGGTCCAACTAATGCACTAGGGCTGGCATACGCAAAGAATAATTGGTCGATCGTCATGATCTTCCCATCATGAGGAAAACAAAGAGTGTGGAAGACGGATGATACAACGACAGTCATAG
>JASDQU010302431.1:0-13799 GCA_032191745.1 Picea mariana | reverse complement strand
TCATTTTAAAGTGATTTTAGTGTTTTTTTAAAGATGACGAATATCATGGCAGATTCATATATAAATGAATCAAATAAGTTAGTTGATGGAAGGATACAATGTTTGGTCGATTGCATGTGGAGACGAAGCAAGACTCGTAGCCCCAGCAGCCTCAGTTCAAGATTGAGAGCGACGAGAGACTAAAGCGAAGGTGCTATTGAGGATGTCCATCAAGAACAATATCGACCCACATATTAGGGAATGCAAAACATTTCATGAAACTTGGGAGACACTTAAAGGTTTGTATGAGAGGACGAACACAAACCGTGTATTATTTTTGAAGAGTAAGCTTCTTTCAATTAAGATGGAGGAGAATGAAAATATCAGTAACTTTCTTTCTAAAATCAAAGATTTGAAATATAAGCTAGGAGATATTGGTGAAAAGATTTCTAGTACTAACCTAGTCACTGTCACATTAAATGGCATGTTAGATGAATATCAAATGCTTATTACTGGTCTTGCAGCTAGGGAAAAGGCCCCTACATTTGATGAATTGACAGGTATTCTTCTGCAAGAGGAGGAGTGCAGAAAGAATCTTAATGGAAGATCTCACAATTCAGATCTGGCATTGGTGGCGAAACGGAAACAACCCTACAAAGGAAAGTCATGGAGGAGAAATAAAGAAGGAAGGCCACATTCAAAACCAGATAATGGCAGGGCACCACCAAACACAAACGCAAATGTGAAGAAGAATGAAGGATGCTACTACTGTGGTAAGTTTGGACATTATGCTAAAGATTGTAGGAGGAGGAAGTTTAATGAGTCCAAATATAACAAACATTCAGGAAATTTTGTTGATAAAGGTGCCAGAGTATGGGATGATTTCAAAAATCTTAATTTGTTTGTTTCTGATGCTGCTTTATCAGCAAACACTTATGATGCTAATACCTAGTTTATTGATTCAGGTGCTTCAATTCATATTTCATGTAATAGGAATTGGTTTGATACATATCATCAAAACATTAATGATGTTCATAAGATCTATTTAGGAGATGATAGGTCACATGAAATTAAAGAGTATGGAGATGTATCTGTGACTTTACTGACTGGTGAGGTGAAACAAATCCACAATGTAATGTATGTGCCAGGCATAAAAAAGAATTTGATTTCTGTATCCACCATTGCAGATCAAGATCTAAAAGTTGAATTTGTTAAGTCATAGTGTGTGGTGAAAGATATACAGGATCACTACAAAATCATTGCAAGAGGATCAAGAGTTGGAGGACTCTATAAGCTTGATGTTACAAGGAGGGATCATCAAACATTGTTATCCACAACTATGTCAATGGAAGAGGTATGGCATCAAAGGTATGGACACCTAAAGCATAATGATCTTATGATGCTTCAGAAGAAAGAAATGGTAGAAGGTATTCCAATGTTTAAAAGTGAACATGTTGAATGTGAAGGATGTGCATTAGGAAAACAATGTAGAGAAGAGTTTCCTATGCACATAGACAAAAGAAAGAGAGAAATTCTTGAACTAGTGCATACTAATGTTTGTGGACCCATGCAAACTAGATCTCTTGGAGGAGCATATTATTTCCTTATCTTTATTGATGATAGAACTAGATACACTTGGGTCTATTTCATCAGAAATAAAAGTGATGTCTTTGAATATTTTAAGGAATTCAAGAATATGGTTGAAAAACAAATAGGAAAGAGCATCAAGATTCTCAGGTCAGATCAAGGAGGGGAGTATACATCAGGGGCATTCATCGGGTATTGCAAAAATAATGGGATTCAACAACAGTTTATAGTGCCACATACTCCTCAACAAAATGGAGTAGCAGAAAGGAAAAATAGAACCTTGGTTGAATGTGCTCGCAGTATGATAAAAGGTAAAAATCTTTCTAATGGTTTTTGGGATGAAGCAATTAGTACTGTTGTATATCTAAAAAATAGGAGTCCTACAAAAATTTTAGAGAACAAAACACCTTTTGAATCTTTTTATGGATATAAACTAGAAGTGAGTCACTTGAGAATATTTGGTAGTAAATCATTTACTCACATTCCAAAAGAAGATAGAAGAAAGCTTGATACAAAGGTAATCAAATGCATATTTATTGGTTATTGTATAGAATATAATGCTTATAAGATGTTTGATCCTAACAATCATAATGTGTTTGCAAGTAGAGATGTGTTGTTTAATGAAAATGTAGATGAAGTATGAAAAACATATGATTATGATGTGTGGAATCTACCTAAAGAAAATGAGGAAAATGATAATGAAACAGAAGAAGAAGTCCAAGGAGAAGCTCCAAGCATCATAGATTCTACAAGTAGCTAGAGCACGACTAGAAGAGGTGAAGGAACTCCACAAAGAAGTGAAGAACTAAGGAGGACAATAAGACAATCTAAGACCCCGGTCAGGTATAAAGACTATGCCTTAATAACTCAAGCTATGAATGTGGTAAAACCTTTAAATTATGAGCAAGCTAAAGACCACAAAGAATGGATGGATTCCATGAAGGAAGAATATGACTCTATAATTAAAAATGAAACATGAGAATTGACCGAATTGCCTGAGAACAAAACCCCCATAGGATCAAAATGGTTGTTCAAATATAAATTTAATGTTGATGGTAGTATAGACAAATACAAAGCTAGATTGGTTGCCAAAGGTTATTCACGAAAATAAGGGATAGATTATGAAGACACTTTTTCTCGTGTAGAAAAAATGAATACTATTAGATTAATGATTGCATTGGCTACCAAGAAAAATTGGCAGTTGCATCAGCTAGATGTCAAGTCAACATTTTTGTATGGAGAATTAAAACAAGAGGTTTATCTTGTTCAACCAAAGGGGTTTGTAAAGAAAGGAAAATAACATCTTGTATGCAAGTTGAAGAAAGCTTTATATGGATTTAAATAGGCACCTAGGTCTTGGTATGAGAAAATTGATACATTTTTCTTTCAACAAGGTTTTATAAAAAGAAAAAGTGATCCAAACCTGTATATCAAGAAAGATAGAAATGGTCAAATTGCTTTGATTTCTCTATATATGGATGATCTTATCATAACAGGAAGTGCTATTGGGATGATTGAAGAGATCAAAATAAAGTTGTCAGAACAGTTTGAAATGAAGGATCTTGGACATTTACATTACTGTTTAGGTCTTGAGGTATGGAGAGAAAATGGTAAGACCTTAATCACACAAAGCAAATATACAAATGAGGTACTCAGGAGGTTTAATATGAACACATGTAAGCCAATATCTACTCCATTAGAACAAAACGTTAAGCTCAGCAATAATGATGACTCAAAAGAAGTGGATGGTACTTTGTATCAACAATTGGTGGGAAGTCTAAATTATCTCACCACAACCAGGCCAGATATTGCATATTTAGCATTCTTAGCCAATTTATGGCTAAGCCCCATGAGAATCATTGGAAAGCTGCAAAGAGAGTCCTTCGATATTTGAAAGGGACTATTGATTTTGGTATTAAGTATACTAATGATTTTGATGTTGAGTTGACAGGTTTCTCAGATTCTGATCGGGCAGGAGATCCAAATGACATGAAGTCTACTACAGGATATGCATTCAGTATTGGATCAGGGATCATGTCCTGGAGCAGTAAGAAACAACCAACTATTTCTTTGTCATCCACTAAAGCTGAGTACAAAGCATTATGCACTGCCACCTGTGAAACAATTTGGCTAAGGAGGATACTTGAAGATGTTGGAGAAAAACAAAAAGTACCAACAATCATCCAATGTGACAACCAAAGTTCCATCAAACTGGCAAACAACCCAGTGTATCATGCTAGGTCAAAGCATATTGAGACACACTATCATTTTGTAAGAGAAAAAATACAGTCAAATGAAATTGATATATTGTATTGCAACACAAATGATAATGGTGCAGATATATTTACAAAGCCTCTTGGGAAGGCTAGGTTTGTAATATGTAGAGATAAGATAGGTGTTGTAAAGGTTGTTTAATTAAGGGGGAGTGTTAGAAATTAATTAAACAACCAGTCCAGTATTTGATAGAGATAAGCTTGCAATAAATGCACCGACTGCACTGACTTTGGTAAACTCTTGAAAGAACCAGAAATGTCTAGAAGAAGCAATTCCAACCATTGATCTTGAAACTAATCAACGGTGGAGCTCATCTCACCACTATATAAATACTCATGCCTCTAATGCAATAGATAAGTTGTTTTGTATGTTCTTCGTGTCTCTTTGTGTGTGAGTTCTCTCATCGATTGCACCAAGCTCCTAGTTTCATAATGACCTCTATATAATAAAGTTTAATTACTAGAAATAAACAAGAAGAGTTGCGAAGCAACAAGTCCCTGCATTGTGACCTCCATATAATGAAGCTTAATTACTAGAAATAGGACAGTTGGGAAGCAACAAATCCTTGCCTTGTTAACTTGGAGATTGCACCAAGCTCCTAGTTCCATAATGAGCTCCATATAATGAAACTTAATTACTAGAAATAAACAAGGAGAGTTGCGAAGAAACAAGTCCTTGCCTTGTTAACTTGAGATTTGACTTATTATAATTACTAGAAATAAACAAGGAAAGTTGCGAAGCAGCAAGTCCCTGCCTTGTTAACTTGAGATTTGACTTATGATATTGTATTGTGCAAAGAGGACTTGTTAACTTGAGAATTGACTTATGATATTGTGCAAAGGATGGAAATAAGACACGAAAACTTCACAGATTTGATAAAGAGTCGGTCTTGTTAGATAAAGAATTCCTTACTAGCTTAGCGGCATCCTGTGGCACTGGTTCATAGTTGTGCAGGACCAAATGCTGAGGGAGTAGATACAACAGATTGCACATGAGCATGCAATTTCCAGGATGAACTCAACAGTTCATCTCAGATCGAGTCTACAGTTCATAGTGTTCGAACCATCAAGTCAAAGACAAGATTCTAAGGTGAGAATCCGAGTGGGATGGGATAGCTAAAACCCTAAGTTAGGGTTAATAATAACTATTGTCTTCATTAATTTTCATCACTGGGCGGCTACAGTGATGCTTCTTGCAAGCTGGGATGGGCGTTCAGAAAGCAAAATCTCACCTGTACACATGTAGGATTGCAACTTTTTCTAAAATTATAATTACATGTCGCAGGATCCTAGCTCCCGTAGACGAGTTTTGCTTGTGGAAGATACATTAATCAATAGAGTACGTTGGTAACTGGATTGATCCTATTTTCTTCAATTGTTCAATTGTCCACTTACCTAGTAGATTTTTCCCTAGAAGGCTTATTTCCCTAAAATTTGGTGCCAATATATCATTCATTGTTTTTCTAAATCTTTGCATGCCAGATAATTTAGCGGAAGGTGCTTCAAAACCTTAACCTTCATTGTGAAGAAGCTGAGAATGGAAAGGTAGCAATGGACTTCTTCAAGCAGGGCAGAACTTATGATCTTGTGTTAATGGACAAAGAAATGCCTCTCATGGGACATGAGGTAAATAAGTTTTAATTCATTGGATCCGTTGGGTAGGTTTGTTTAGTTTTGCCTGCTTGTGAGTTTTTAATTTAATCATCTCCATTCTCATAGATCACAATAAGTTTATTTTGGGTTCACCTTTGATTCATTCTGACCCTGGAAAAGATTGGTTTTATGTCAGGCTACAAGACAACTGAGATCAATGGGAGTTAAGACACCGATTATTCCACTCACTGGAAATGCTTTGCTTTGCAATCTGACAAGGACCACTTTGACACCCTTCTAGTCAACTCTCAACTAACAAATATCATGATAAGACAATGAAAATTCTGGGTATACTACAATTGCATGACTGTCATAGATGGTGGAGGGATTCAAGGCACGCTATTGGAGACAACCAGACGTCCTTTACAAGACTAACTAAAACCTGGACTTTGTAATAATTAACAAAAAGATTTATGTCATGGTTGAACTCCATCCGCTATGCATTAATAATGATATTAGTGGAAAACAGTTCCACGTACATTAACAGTAACAGTAATAACTCGCCGTCAATCTAAGCATCGAGTGAAAGCAGGATACTATATTAACCTTCTTAATTTCGCTATCCTTCATAACCGTTAATATAACAAAACAATGTCTAACCTAAGGGAGGAAGGACGATAAGATCATCACCGTCAGTGAGAGAATTTTATATTGAAGTTCTTAAAGTGGAATGACCAGCTAATAATTAACGAGATAGTGGCGAATCTAGAAGACACTTCTTAGGTTACGCATGTGTAATCTATCTATAAAAATTATATCTTGCACACGATTGATTTATGATTATGTTGCTATAATAACACTGTGCAAAATGGTTACGATCAATTGCAAAAGTAAAAGTGACATAATTGCACAGGTAGTGATTCAATACTTCCAGAGAGTGACAATGCAACAACAAAGAGGATGTGTCGGGCTACAGTATCATCGTCTGGACGAAGTCTTCACAATTTACTGACTCAAGGAAATCATGGCCAACTAAAATTTATCTTCTTCAAGAAACAACTTCTCTCGATTCTAACTGGGCAGTTGGAGATAGTAATAACCAAGCCTATTATATAGCAATTGTCATTTCTAGATAATTTTCTTGCCCTTTCGCAGCCTCCATCTAGAGACAAACTTGTGCAATTACTAGCTCGTTATGGTGTTGAGAGCTGTGCAGTAGGTTGAAAAAGGCCCACAACTTCATTGTATTATACTCATGTTCTTACGAAAAAAAGGCATAGAACGAGACCGATTAATATTTGCATTTAACTTGTGTGTGCCACGTGCCATGGTAGTTTTGGATTATGGACTAGTGGAGGTGTTAAAAGTATACACTGCAATCGATGTGAAACCCAGCAGCCACATGCCTTACCGAATATTTTCACACAAGTATAGTAGCAGATAGCAAGGCATGCACCTTTTCCTTAGGAGATTATATTTATGCTGAAAGNGGGGTTTAGTGCTTAATAAGTTTTCTATGGACATGATTAAATATGGCTGGAATATTCTTAGTAGTCACACAAAATAAATGGCTGTGATTTCAATCATTAACTTCCTAGTTATTATAAAGACATCCGTTTGTGTGTTTACCTTTTTACATTTACCTAATCATATTTAAAAATTACTTTGATAGCTAACTGATTGCCATCTAAGTGATTAACATAAATTAAAATATTAACACTAGATAAATGAAGCTCAACTATTTATTTGTTAATTAATATTAAAATTTAATATATTCTTTTAAAGATTCTTTTCATATTATGAACCTTTCAACGTTGATCAACCACAATTGCTAATTACCTAACAGTTTGCACAGATATATAAATTGGGTAGGAAGGCGACTAACATCATTTTGGTCATAAGATAAAATAATTTAGAAATTAAAACGTTATATTCGTGGTGTTTGGTTGATTTTGACACAGCTTGATATCAGCGGAAACCAATTAGGCCTCCTGGCGGTGCACCCTATCGCTCCGCTGGTGTCGCTGCACCACCTGGACATGGTGGATCCGATTTTTCCCAAAATGGACCGCGTGCAGTCCCTCAGACATCTGTTGAACGCGGCGAGCTTCGATCCGATGACTGTACTGCAACAGTCCATCTGTTTATTGGCGTTGGCTGCAAAAGAGTTGTACAAAAGTGCAGTGAGATTTTGGCATTATACTATAGCATTGAATGAACAATGCCTGAATCTTAATAGTAAGGGGACCATTGCTTATACTATCGCTAGTTGATGCAGTTGATCCAGGTTCTCCCTGTTGTCTTCAGCTCCAATTTAATGGCCGGATCTTCCTTCTCTCGCCCCCTCTGATGCAACTCCCTCTATGATAAAATGGCGTTGCCGCTGCAACCTTAGCTCAAGGTATTATAAGCGATGGACCTGGAGTAGCGATGGGCGATGGACCTAGAGCCAGAGCCAACAACCCAAAGGCAACCTATTCTCCAACTCGCTGGCGCCATCAATAGGCCTGTAAGGAGGTATATAAGGTAAGGTCTGTGAGTTTATTTGAATGTAAGGAGGTATATAAGGTAAGGTCTATGGGTTTATTTCAAAGCAAAGTTTGCATGGCCAAGCAAGGTTTGTTTGACAGCAACGTTTGCATGGCCAAGTAGGTGGAGGGAGTTGACAGTGAGCTGCTGAGTGCTGGACAAGACATCCATATCATATATTGAAACCATATGGAGAATGGAAAAACCAGATGTAACATTTCATGCTATAAAGTAATGCTAGATTGATATTGATATCTAGCATTACTTCATATCCAAGGAAACTAGTAACCAACCTAAGGTTTTGGTAGCCTTGAACTAAATTTTTGCTGGAATATATGGGTTTCTTCCTCTCGAAGAGGTCAAATAAGATTTCAAATATGAAAACATATCATAAAAATGATATTTTTCAGAGAAAATCTTATGGATTTTAAAAACTTCTAGTAAAATGAAATTTTTTGCATCGATCTTCGTGTAAAAATAGGAATACCTATTACTACAAGTCCCTACCAGCCCAAAGGGCAGGGACTAGTAAGATCAATACAATATTACTGAACGAATGAGTACGTAATGGAATATCAAGTAAAGAGAATGGTGATAGCTGATAGCTGATAGAACTAATTTAATGGGGATAGCTGATAGCGACGAAGTTAGGATTCACTGGGTTTTATAACCACTAATAAGCTGATAGAACTGATTTAAAGTTCTAGATGTATTTGAACCCTTGTTTTGTCATGGAATTATCATGATTATTAGAAAAGTATATTCAATAGTATTATACAATGATGGTTTAATCCTTTATATCTAAAGTATAGTTATACAAGTTTAGTCATTAATGAGAAATTTAAAGAAAAATAATATGATAGTAATAAGATACATTACATTGTCATTTAAATTTATATATATATATATATATAAAATTAGGAAAATTTCATAAATAATGACCAATGAAATACTCAAAAATGTCAAAAATATACTTTAAGTGTTGGCCCACCGATGATGCACATGATATGATGCACATGATTGTAAAATCTCACACAAACCATGTCAACATGTCTATATAGAGAGACCTTTAATGTATGTAAGTTACTTTCAGTCATTACCAATCTCACAAAGAGGATTAATCCAATATTGTCAAATATATTTATTACAAATAGTTTGGGTTGGGTTCTTGATTAGGGGGCATATCACTCTATATATAAGAAAACATGTCTATATAGAGAGACCTTTAATGTATGTAAGTTACTTTCAGTCATTACCAATCTCACAAAGAGGATTAATCCAATATTGTCAAATATATTTATTACAAATAGTTTGGGTTGGGTTCTTGATTAGGGGGCATATCACTCTATATATAAGAAAAAACTCTTGCATTCATATTGAAGTTAGGTCTCTCCAAAGCTTATTATAATTTTTTTTGATTATACATTAGGGTAATATTAATCCATGTGGGTTAGAGTCTTTCCAGGGTCAAGGATGTTTGAGCTAGCTATATTTTTTAATCATGATTAATGATTAATGTATTTTCTTCGATATGAATAAAGGGATTAGATAAAGTTACCCATATCTCCTATTTTATTTATATTTTTTTTAGAGAGGGACTTATTCAATTGTTGAATTTCTTAAGATGAAGGGGATAATTGAAAGCCGTAAGAGTCATGCCAAAATTGAATACAAATTTTCATTTCTACATGATCTCAAAGGCATTTCAAATGTAACTAAGTCAAGGAAATGAATAATAAGAAGCAGACACCTAACATTTTTGAATTCAACTAAAATAAACTCATGTGTACTTCAATCCACTAAGAGGGTGTATAATGTGGAAAAATTCTAAAAAAATGTTTCTCAGATAATTTACCATTTATTTCAAACTTTATAGGCAATGAATGTTCATTGGTGGTGGATATTTTACCTCTCCATTCACATTGCATGTTTATTCTCTTCTTCATGGTTATCCTAATCCGTTTTGAGTAACCCAACCACCATCAAGTTTGGAAAGACTCTATGGTAAAATATTAAACTAATCATCGCCTATAACATGATGAGAGTATGAAAAAAGGATAAAATATATGCTACATACATACTTTAAAAATATTTCATTGAATAAGAACATTGGATTGTAAAAAGTGAAACGATATAGCATATAAAGTGGGATTTACCATAACATGAAAATTCACTTAATTGAAATCCGTGGCCCAAAAAATAATATTTACATTGCCTAGGCCATCTCATTATAGAACCTCATCATCAAAGTCCCCTTTTATAGAACTTATCTTATTAGTAATCATATTGAATTCATTTAAGTGATTGGAAACAAACCCATATTCTTACATGTTCATATTAAATAATCACTTCATTAGAAATACCTTGTTGGAAGTCGAGGTTTTTTCATATAATTTATACAATGCATTCATCAGATCTTGTGTTGTTTTTTCTTTCGAAATATTAAAATCCATCGACACTTTGAGGCACAACCGTATCATTCCCTATGTCTTTCTATCAAGAATATCCCATTCTTCGTCCTTTATACTCGCCATATTTTTTCCTTTTCACCTAACGATAGGTAAATATCCTTATGATATAAATGATATTCCATTTTAACCTTCCATAACTAATAGTTTTGGCCATTAAATTTATCGACCTTAAAATTTTCATCTTCCACCATTGCTGCCACTCAAACTAGGAACCCTCTTTTCCTATGAGTTACCTTTCTCTCTAACACCAATTGTTAGAAAAATAAATGTGGAAATAAAACATAGAATATACACATTACAATAGAGACACATATATACGTGCTTCACCCAGTGTGGGATAATTCAACCAGAGAAATTGGCAGGTTCTTCCTTTATTATTATCCAACAAATGAAGGGATACAACCTACAACATACTCTCTTTAACTTCCTCTTCTTTCTCTCACAGACTCCTTTCTCATAATACAATATTCACTCACTCACACAGTGGCAATGCAATTCCCTCATACCTAAAAGAGGTTTTCCTTCTTGGGAAAAAATCTATAACACAACCTATACCATCAAATATGCGACCTTATAATGAACAGTCTAGATTGACTACGAAATGACAACATTTTACAAGGTAATTTTTCCCAAAACATTTCTTTTGGGGCACTGGCCCTGAATCCCCCAGCAAGGGGGGGAGGGGGCTCCAAAATTTCTCTCCCCCTCCCTGGAGCCCCTGGTGAGAGAAGTGGGGGAAAAATCCCCCACACACACCCCTGTTAGCTAATAGGGTCCAAGCATGGTTTAAACAAGACCGATAAATCATGAAGATAATTAGGCTCTATAACCAACATTCTTATCTATCTATGCACTCAAAAAGGGCATCGTGTGATATGTAAAAATCTATAGGGAGTATAAGTATGAGCATTCCTTGTATCATCAAATTATAGTGTTGAGTATAATCAATGGGGATCTATAAAATGGAACTAGTATTGGGGGAAACATGTATCAATTCAACATCTCATGTATCTCTAGGGGAATTTCCACATTAGATTTCATATCTATGTTCAACTCATAGATTGTATAGATTAGAATCAAGTTTTCATAAAAAAATTCTTATCCTATGGAAATAATAGTCAATGTAACTTTGTTAAAAATAAAAAGGAATAAAAATAAAAAAGAACAAAATAATAGAGGGTGTTAATATAGTTCATCATATTGTTAAAAACATTGATATTTATCCCAAAAAAATGGCCAATAAGAGGGAAATTATCCTTTGGAGATATACAAACACAATTTAGTTAATTGAATGAAAACTAAATATCATTCTAAAGGCCATCCCTTACAAATGGTGTGCATAAAAATATAAAGGCATAATTTTAATTATATTATTATGAAATGATAAATCTATAGAGTTGGTTCAATCATAAACATCAAATAAAAGAAAACTTTGAAACATAGCACAATATTAATTAAAAATTGAACTATAAAGAATTCACAATTTACACTTTTAAATCCATGTATCTATTTTAAAAATTCGGGAAAATGTATATTTTTTACAAAATGGCATGTCATTACAAAGATAAATTATGGAACTTCATGCCCATACATGAAATATTCGTAGCTTATTCTCTATACTCAAAATAACACATTGTGGCCAAGATACATAACGGGTCAGTCATTGACCCCAACCACCCTCCCCACTACTAGGTCAATTCCAAAATATGATCTTATTCCTCTTAGAGTTGATGGAATCTTGAGTCTTATTGTGTATGGGGTTTGTGTATCATTTTGTAAACTAGAGAAGGAAACAACTTTGTTATATTTTTTTCCACAATTCTAACAATTAACACACTTACAAAATTATTATTAAAATTCAATATAAAAAAATCACCTTAGATGAAACTACAAGTCATGAGTCCATTTCCCTCTATGACCCAAACCTCTTTGTGATGGCTCCCTATAGTTATTACAAGATTCAATTAATGGAATTTAATCAAAATTCCTCAATCAATTTCATTCATGCTAGATAAAAACTTCATTAACAAATTATATCACCTCAAATATCTTAGGTAATTATGGAGATTGGATAGGAAGTTGGGCACACACATGGACAACATGATCTAAGGAAACAATCAAGGACGTTGCAGATGTAGTTGCAAAAATTAGTATAGGGTGGATAGGTGAAATAATAGTGGATAAAACAAGGGGGTTGCAGTAGGGTAGACTAGTGCATGATGAAATGGTGAAGCCATAGTGGATGCAACAAGGCGAGTTGTAGTAAGGTATTTTGGTATAGGATAGATGGGTGCAACCATATTGGATCAACGGAATGGGAAAGGTTGGGGGGAGTGCAAAAGTGGGTGTTGATATACCTCTATGGGTTGTACAATATAATGAGATAGAATAAGGGGGAGTGGAATGCCAAGGAATGGGCGAGGATGGCCAAGGCCCATACCAACCTTGTGATGTGGTAATAAGTGTGTAGTGTGGGATGTATAGGCAAATGTGGACATGGTGAAGTAAATAAGAATCATTGGTTTTTCAAATAGATTTTTAATATGTTATATTAGTACAGAAACATGAAAATGCACCAAAATAAGACTACAAATTTCATAGGAAAAACATATTTAACTTGACACATGATACTTGGGTATGGGGAAATGTGTGCACCCTAGGTGTAGATAGCGACCAGATCTCATGACATCCTAAAAAAAAATAAAAATGTTAGAATTGATTTGTTATAAATAACTTGGATGTTTGAAAAAAAATAATTATAAGTCATATTAAGTGTTCTTTAAATTAGGCAAGTTTTAATTTGGCTCCATGAGACATTGATATTGATTCAATTCTTACTCAAGTACAAGACTAAATCTTTAGTGAAATTACAACAAGGAAATAAGACACATGCAAAACAATGTTGAAGGAAACATAAGGGAAACAACGTGAAAAATGAGAAGAGGAATACAAAGGTGAACAATGAGGTGGAGGCAAGGAAACCACAAGACAATGCTTAGTGAAAAGACAACAAAATTTACAAATAAGGATAGGTCTTGGTCACCTTTTAGATTTTTCAAGGAAATTGAAAACTGAAATTGGCAATCCTACCCATGCAAAAATAAAAAGCGAAGAGGCCTTGAACAATTTTTTTTTTTCCCACCACCATGAGACAAGTGGGAAAATTTGAGCAGAATATATATAATACTTATTTCAAAGATGAATTAGTAATAGCACAGGCTCAACTTTTACTTTCTCTATTGAAGTCAAGAAAGTTAAAAGAAGCTACATCATTATTGGGTATTCAAAAGTCGACAAAGGATACAAAGGTGCAACAGAATGTCTTTAACAATATAACTGATCTATTAAAATCTTTTGGAAAATCTCG
>JASDQU010302425.1:2866-13799 GCA_032191745.1 Picea mariana | reverse complement strand
AATAAGCCAGAATTCAACAAGGTATGCCATTTTTTATATAAATCCTTTTCTGAGAGGTTTCAAGTAGTGAAATATGGAGGAAATGCATGAAAGTCTCTGAAGAAAATTGTGTACCATTTTCATATCTTTATTCATTATAGGTACATAGTTATGATTATTGCAAGTTAGGGTTTTTTACTAATCCAAAATGCTAGTCTCTTATGGGTTGTGGTCTTCCAGAAATGATGACCCCTACAAAGGCCACTGTGAAAATAAAAAATAACCTGATGGGATTCTTGTGGGTCCAGGCACCTTAAAAATACCCCTAGAGGGTCTTTCCAGTACAAGTATTGGTCAATGAGGCAATATCTGACCGCCTTGAGCTTTAAATCTCTCGCCTTGCTCTTTTCCATTCCATCAAGAGGCCTCAATTCTTGCAGAAAATACAAGATATCTTTGTACCAGGGGCATGCTGCTAGTGATAAGGCACTCTGGAAATGATCGTTGGATGGCTCAGCTTGCTCATTGATGAAGTTAATTCCCAAGTCTTTGCAATTGGATTCAGCCAGCAACCGGGCTAAACCCTGCCCCTTTATCAACTTGGTGGGCTTGATTACCATATCAAACTCCAGGATCTTGGCAATCCACTTACCTCTTCTCCCGTCTATGTTAGGCTATATAAGAATATCCTTCACAGAGGCCGAAGGGACATATGCAGTGATCCTTGAGTCCAAGACATACACTCTGAAAGCTTTGAGAGCTTTCACCAAGGCATAGGCCAACTTCTCCATGATCTCGTACCGGAGTTCTGCATCTCTCAATGGCTTGTTTTAGAAGGAAATAGGCTTCTCTTGCCCTTGATCATTTTTCTACAATAAGACTGCTGCTATTGTATCACAAGAAGCAAAATAAAAAATCGGGAAATCTTTAGAATAATCAATACTGATTAGCACAGGTGCCTCAGTCAATGCCCTCTTTATTTGGACAAAAGATTCCCTGGGTTCGGCAGTCCATTTCACCTCATTTACCTTCCTGAGCATGGCTGTGATGTGTCTCACCAACTCAACAAAATTTGAGACGAATCTCCTCAGAAAATTAATCTTCCCCAAAAAGGCCTGAACTTCCTTCTTAGATCTGGGAAGTGACAGGGTCTGAAGCGCTTCTACCCTGCTAGGGTCAATCCTTACCCCCTCTGCTGACACTATATGGCCTAACAGCTTCCCTTCATTCATAGAAAACAAAGATTTCTTGGGATTCAGGGAAAGGCCGAACCTGTGACACTTTGAAAAAACTCTTCTTAGGTGGCAACAATGTTCCTTATCAGTCTTGGAGAAGACTGTTATGTCATCTAGGTAGATCAACACAAACTTATATTTCTCCCTGATGAAGGCTATGTCCATGGCTCGCTGGAATGTGGCTCCTGCATTCATCAACCCAAAAGGAATTTTGGCATACATGAATGTGCCCCATGGAGTGGTGAAGGTCATTTTTTCCCTGTCCTTAGGCATGACTGATATCTGATTGTAACCAAAAAAGCCATCAATCATGGATATTCTAGATGCACCAGTGACCTTCTGCAATATGTGTTCCATGTTGGGTAGGGGATAATTGTCTTTCCTTGAGCTCCTGTTTAGGTTCCTGAAATCAACAAAGAGTCTGATTTCCCCACATTTCTTTCTTACCGGAACCAAATTGGCCACCCAATCGGAATATCTCAAGGGGACAATGATTTGGACATCTAGCAGCTTCTTTACTTATTTCTCCATGATAGGTAGCAACATGGGATTTATCTGTCTCATCTTCTGCTTGAATGGCTTAGCCTCCTCTTTTAGTGGGATCTTGTGCTCAATGACAGATGTGTCATATGTCTTGAGGTCTTCGTAGGTCCATGCAAACACATCAGCAAACTCCTTCAGCAACTTAGTATATTCGTCCCTCTGTCCCTCGGTCAAACTCCTTGACAACTTGACAAACTTAGGCTCCTCTGGTGTGCCTATGTTGCACTCAGTTATGTTAGCATCATCACCTGAAACTCTACCCTTTACTGCCACATCATTCCCATCGAACAACCTTTCTAATGGGATTAGTCCTTTTGCAATGTAATTGCTCGGTAGTTGAATAATATGGTGGTTAGAAATTTTATTCAAAAACTCCCCAGGGTGATGGTCACCTTCCATGTCAGGATCCTCATCTATGTGCAACGCAAAAAAGTCATCAACGGATTGGAGAAATTTTTCGATCTCCAGATCATCTTCAAATACCTTCCAATGTTTCACATTGTCCGGTACAGAGGGTCTATATCTTACTTCAACATCAGATTTGACCATAGGCGGCAAAGGAACTTTGAGCAAACTAGCTGAGACAGCTAAAGAATTGGCTGAAGTATATTCTTCCCTCAGAATGAAAGAAATGTTAAAAGCCAAGAAGAAATTATCAACTAGGTCCCACACCTCATTTCTGTAATTCTTGAGCCGGGGATTTTTAGCACGATAGGCATTTCTGAYCTGCTGGATAATCAACTCAKCATCTCCRAATATTGCRATCTCTTTAATTCCCCTTTCCTTTGCARCCCTCATACTCAGAAAAAGAGCTTCATACTCTGCCAYGTTGTTGGTGGTGTCAAATTCCATCTTATATTACAGGGATATGGTCTCTTGAGMAGGTGACACAAAAACCACCCCARCTCCAGCGCCTTCTCGGGAACAGGCTCCATCAAAAAACATTTTCCAGATTGGGGTGATGGAGGGAGGAAATTCATGGGAAGCAGTGGGCTGCTTTCTGAGTTTCARAGGAGGCTCGGGGGCATGGGTGAGTTKTAGTAAAATGGAGCCTAAATCAGTGTCCAAGGCAAAGATGGGATGATTGGTAGGGTTGGTTTCATCACTGATTATGTAGGCCAGTTGGGCTTCCCTGTATAGTCTTCTATGCTCTCCTCCAAACACTGGGATAGTAGCATATGTGAGGTCCATCTGCAAGGTTCCCCCTAGTCTTTTTATCCAAGATCTTGATAACAACATACCGAACTTGGGGGGAACATCAGCCACTACGATATCCATGACCACACTTTTCATGGGCAGTTGAAACAAGGTCACAACCAGGTCCTTAATAACTCCAATACACTGAAGTCTCCTGGAGTCAAAAGAATAGAGGTCATGATAGGCATGGGTGACTTCTAGCCCTAACTCTTCCATGACGGTTTTGGGCATGAGGTTGTGAGAAGCCCCTGAATCCATGAGGCATTTATGCAGCACTTTGTCATGTATGTTCAGGGAGGTGTAGAAGGGAGGGGATGAGTCATCCCTGTCTTCTACCATGGGACCTAGGACAACTACTGGCCTTTCATCTTAGAGGTTTATGGAGTCTGTGGGAGGGCATGAGGCTTCAGACTGTAAAAGCTCAAAGAAGCATTTTTTGAATTCTCCATGTTTGATTAGCTCGGTGAGGGGCACAGGGATTCTAATCTTTTGAATCTCATGCTCGAAATTAAAATAAGATGTAACCTTTGGAATTTCTCTTATTTCAGGAACATGATGGTGGACAATGGGAGAGAGGGGTTGAGCCTTCTTACCTCTGTGACTGTCTACTACTTCATTAGCAGGCTTCTCTATTCTAATGGACTGCTCAGGAATATCAGGTGCTACTGTCTTTTTGTTGAACCTCAGGTTATACCTTCCTTGGCCGCTGCTAGCCTTGTCTCCTTTGCTCAATTCATTTAGTTGACTATCCATGAGAGACTCCTCGTAAGCTGCTTGAGTGAGCAGAGGAAAAGGGGGAGCGTCTTCTAAGCAGTGGATTTAAGGATCAAGCTCCTATGTTTCTCTTTCTTCCTCATTGGTTACCAAATTGTTCTGAAAAGGGGCCTGAATCCTCTGGTCTTCTCTGTCTCTTCCCTTCTCTCTGTGCATAGTCGGGGGAGCAATATTATTCAGCCTTCTGAAACCCCCTTTGATTTCGGTGCTCTGAGGGCCCTTGTTCATTTTCTTCCTTTCCACCTTCAGTCACTCCATCTCCTCAGACAGAAACTTCATCATCTTGGTCAGTTCATCCACTTGAGTGTGGGGCAACGATGGGCCAGAAGTTGAGGCCTCGGACTTTCCCTTTCTTCTGTCTGCATCGGCCTTGTTCCTCAGTCTATCAGCTGCTAATATGTTGGATTCCACTTCTACGACCGCATCTTGCATTTGAGCTAAGGAGGTGGCTCTTCTTTCTCTCAATAAAAGGCATAAATCAGGGTCAATTGCATCAGCATAGGAAATTTGGGCAGAAGCTTCTGAGGGATTTATCTCTGTAGGAATATTATTATACATTTTATTAAATCTTTTGGAGAAGTCAGAGACAGAATCTCCTTCCATTTTCTTTAAAGACCCAAAATTTGTCATGTAATACATGAAATCCTTCCTATCTCCCCACTGCCTCAGGAAAACACTATCCATGGCTTCAATTCCAGCAATAGATCCGGGGGCCAATCCTCCAAACCATTTCGTCACCTCGCCATCCAGGCTTTGGATGAAGACTCTCATCCAGACATCTTCATTTTCAATGTTTAGGTTGTCTGCATAACTGTATAAAGTAGCCAGGTGCTCTTCTGCAGTTATGTCCCCTTCTCTAGTGAACTTGGGCATGTATTTCAAGTAGTCTCCAGTAGGGAGAGGGTTCATAGGGTGGGGTAGGATTAAGGGAGCATACCTAGTAGTGACTATAGCATCCATTCTATTCAAAGGGGGATTAGCACTAGCCATAGGAATATTAGGTGGAGGAGAACTCGGAGGAGAAGGAGTCCGTGAAGGGGATACTGGGAATGAGTCTCGAAGTGGAGTGGGAAACAAGAGGGGATTCAAGGAGAAGGCTAACAAACCCAAGTCAGTAGGTGCTTCTCTTTGTGCAGGAGTGGGGAAATATTTGTAGTTCCAGGTCTATGCCAAGGAACAACTTCAGAGGAGAGGGGAGTGACAATAATTTCTCCCTCCAATCCCAAACCAGGAGGGGAAAACTCAGCAGGAACACTCCCAAAATTCAAGAAATGAGACACCTCTGAAGGAGGTTTATTAAGAAACTGAGGAGGAGAAAAAGGAGTTCCCACAGAAGGAGATGGCGGATTACCTGTTTCGACGACGGAAACTTCTTCTGTAGAGCTCTTTCCTCTTCTGAGAACCACCTCTGGATTAGTTACAGGTGTAGCTAGTGGCAGTTGTGGATGAGACCGCGTGTGTCTGCCTCTGAAAGCCACGACTAATAGAGCAGGCTCTCCCCAGCGGAGTCATTACAATGGAGTCGCCAGGTGCACAGTAGAAATCTTGATAATTCTGATATCCGATGCACCTTCGGAATTAGTTGATTGTTGTCGTTCAATCCTGGGGAAAATATTCAACTTCGTCCCCAGCAACGGTGCCAGAAATGTTAGCATCGGAAGTCACTCCTGGATTGCTTGCAAGAGTAGAGCCCGACACCCATCAGTTTAATGTCATGATTTTTTTATAGGGGGATGATCAAATGGAAGTAAACTCAGAACAATATCGTTTCAACTCTGAAACTAGGCTAGGCATGCATGGGCGAGTGAGGTCTTAGATAAACTTCAAATAGTGAGTTGTAATAAGGGTGAGTAGGGGGAAGACTTGCATGAGAAGAGTGTTGGGGTCTTTTATAACATCAGGTTCCTAACAGACTGTGAGAGGAAAACGTCCAAAGGAAAGATCTTCTTACATTCAAACGCAGAAGACCAGAGAATACAATGATGCAACGACAAACCCTTTATCGTAGCATAACTGCAACAATTCATGTGAATCAATCAATCATGAACTCTCTGGCATAAGACGAGAACATAGATGGAGCAGAAAAACTTTTTGTCATAAAATAAGAAATCTCAAACATGGATGCACAACCATAGAACTAGAATGATCATTAAAACGTTACAGTCAGGAGCTTCTCTCTACCATCGATAGATACAAAAATGGCAAAAATGCCTACATATACTCAAAACAACAACAACAACAAAATCGAGACGTTGCATTAAAACTTTGCATCTGCATGGCTTCTGACAATCTGCACCTGCAATCTCTGAATGATCATGCACCTATGGCGGACGCAATCGAACTCCTGACAGCTCCATGGGCGAATCGACGTGCCTTAATTTGTCACCGAACTTTCCCATTATGGCGGAGGCGATGTCTAACCACCACCAACTGCTTTCAATAACTACTTCATTGGGATTGAGGATGGCCAGGCCAACTCATCACTTCTACGACGTGGAATACCCTTCGCGCTGCCACCTGGATTAGCTAAACGGCCTGACGAATAGGCATAGAGGCCAGCATGAAGAATGGGGCGCATAACGGGGGGTGGTGGCACTAAGACTATGAGGTTGAGACAAGAGGTGATGAGGTGTGGAAGGGGAAGACACATGGAGGAAGACAACAGGCGGACAGGGTAGGAGATGGGGCATAATGGGCACCTTATTTAAAAGGGGCTGACGTGGAGGGGAACGAGACACGTGGCATATAATGAGTGGACACTGAGGTGTGGGATGGACCATATGGACGGAAAGAGGAGAGGCTTAAAGGGAAAGGATCTTGCCACATGGCTAGTTGGGGAATAGGTGGCAAGGAGGGAAAAGGCGTAAAAGGCGACACGATGGGGAAGGGGCCCATAGAGTTTAAACGAAGAAAGGTAGCGGGAGTCTGGATCGCCTGTGCGTCGTTGATCCAGGCTCCCCAATCGCAGCCATCGGAAAGGTGCACCCCAGATTCTGGACCCCCCCCCCCCTCCGCTTAAAGGTAGAAAGGCGGGGGGGGGTCTGGAATCACCTCGCGCGTCGTTGATCCGGGCGCTTTGATCTTGGCCGTTGGAGAGGTGCATCCCCGATTCCGAACACCCCCCTCCGCTTAAAGGTAGAAAGGCGGGGGGGCTCCGGAATCTGATGCGTGTCGTTGATCCGGGCACGCGAAATCCTGCCGTCCAGAATTGATTTCCAATTAAACACGGACGCATTTGCATCCCGAACTTAGGACAAGTGGGTTTTTTTCCCATTCCTTTGCATTTTACCCCCCTTACCAGAAATATCGCTAACATTTGGATCCATGGGGGATAGAGTCGTCCCTATGATGCTCTTAGAACACTTTTACAGATTCAGTTCCTCGTTGTTGGGCTATGGATTCATTTATTAAACTTAAAACAAAAATAAAAACAATATTTACAAGGCAAAAGAGCCGACTATGGCTCACAAAAAACATTTTTTCAAGAAATGCCCATTTACTGGGCCACTAAAAACTTCTTTGACTCCCATATCCTGCAACCTATAAGTGTTGTTTGAAAATACTTCAAGGATATTGAAAGGCCCAAACAAGAGGGCATCAAACTTACTGTGCTTTCCCCTGTCCTGCCTGGGTGCATCCCATTTGAGCACCAGACCACCCTGCTCGTATTCTTTCTTTCTGCTCTTCTTGTCAAAAGCCTGCTTGATCTTCTGCTGATGATCGTGGGCCCTGTTCATGACCTGCTCCCTGATCTGCTGCACTTCTACCATCTGATGAATCCTTCTGACCATATGGTCAGACTCTCCTTCAAGGTCCTGGAGGAATTTCTCCACAGATACAACGAGCTGAGTAGGGAAAACGACCTCTGTTCCGTAAACAAGTTGGAAAGGTGAGATGCCCAGGGACTTCTTGGTTGTCACCTGATTGGCCCAGAGAGAAAATTTGAGCTTTGAATCCCAGGCCCTTTTATTGTATTCCAGTAATTTCTTAATGAGCTTGATCATACTTTTATTGGAAGACTCTGCCCGTCCATTTCCTTGAGGATAATAGGGAGTAGAGTGAATCAGTGAAATCTCAAACTATTCACAGAACTTAACCAGGGGCTCAGACATGAAAGGGGGGGCGTTGTCAGTGATAATTTTGCTGGGATAGCCAAATCTGGCTATGAAATCTTCCAGGAAGCTAATAATTACTTTGTGAGAAGTGCTCCTGGTGGGGATAGCTTCTATCCATTTGGTGAAATAGTCTGCCACAGTCAGGATCCATCTATGTTGGCCACTTGAGGGAGGATGAATTTCTCCAATGAAGTCCAATCCCCATTGCTGAAAGGGTGCTGAAACTACTACAGGATTCAAAGGCAGAGATTTGAGCTGCTTCTTTCCTGAAAACTTCTGGCATTTGATGCAAGCTCTGATTTCTCTGCAGACATCACGGAATAAAGTGGGCCAGTAATACCTATCTCGGAGGATCTTATGGGCTATGGTCTTCCAAAAATGATGACCCCCACAAAGGCCACTATGAAAATAAAAAATAACCTGCTGGGCTTCTTGTGGGTCCAGGCACCTTAAAAATACCCCTAGAGGGTCTTTCCAGTACAAGGCTTGGTCAATGAGGCAATATCTGACCACCTTGAGCTTTAAATCTCTCACCTTTCTCTTTTCCATTCCATCAGGAGGCCTCAATTATTGCAGAAAATACAAGATATCTTTGTACCAGGGGCATGCTGCTAGTGATAAGGAACTCTGGAAATGCTCGTTGGATGGCTCAGCTTGCTCATTGATGAAGTTAATTCCCAAGGCTTTGCAATTGGATTCATCCAGCAACCGAGATAAACCCTACCCCTTTATCAAATTGGTGGGCTTGATTACCAGATCAAACTCTAGGATCTTGGCAATCCACTTACCTCTTCTTCAATCTATGTTAGGCTGTATAAGAATATCCTTCATAGAGGTCGAAGGGACATATGCAGTGATCCTTGAGTGCAAGACATAGACTCTAAAATATTTGAGAGCTTTCACCAAGGCATAGGCATGCTTCTCCATGATCTCGTACCGGAGTTCTGCATCTCTCAATGCCTTGTTGTAGAAGGCAATAGGCTACTCTTGCCCTTGATCGTTTTTATGCAATAAGACTGCTACTATTGTATCACAAGAAGCAAAAGAAAAAATCAGGAAATCTTTAGAATAATCAGGACTGATTAGCACAGGTGCCTTAGTCAACGCCCTCTTTATTTGGACAAAATATTCCCCGGGTTCGGCAGTCCATTTCACTTCATTTCCCTTCCTGAGCATGGCTGTGATGTGTCTCACTAGCTCAGCAAAATTTGAGACGAATCTCCTCAGAAAATTAATCTTCCCCAAAAAGGCCCGAACTTCCTTCTTAGATCTGGGAAGTGACAGGGTCTAAAGTGCTTCTACCCTGCTAGGGTCAATCCTTACCCCCTCTGCTGACACTATATGGCCTAACAACTTCCCTTCATTCATAGCAAATATAGATTTCTTGGGATTCAGGGAAAGGCAGAACCTGCGACACTTTGAAAAAACTCTTCTCACGTGGCAACTGTGTTCCTTATCAGTCTTGGAGAAGACTGTTATGTCATCTAGGTAGATCACCACAAACTTATCTTTCTCCTCGATGAAGGCTATGTCCATGGCTCGGTGGAATGTGGCTCCTGCATTCATAAACCCAAAAGGCATTTTGGCATACATGAATGTGCCCCAAGGAGTGGTGAAGGTTGTTTTTATCCTGTCCTCAGGCATGACTGATATCTGATTATAACCAGAAAAGCCATCAATCATGGATATTCTAGATGCACCAGTGACCTTCTGCAATATGTGTTCCATGTTGGGCAGGGGATAATTGTCTTTCTTTGAGCTCTTGTTTAGGTTCCTGAAATCAACACAGAGTCTGATTTCCCCACTTTTCTTTCTTACCGGAACCAAATTGGCCACCCAATCGGAATATCTCAAGGGGACAATGATTTGGGCATCTAGCAGCTTTCTTACTTCTTTCTCCATGACAGGTAGCAACATGGGATTTATCTGTCTCTGCTTCTTCTTGATTGGCTTAGCCTCCTCTTTTAGTGGGATCTTGTGCTCAATGACAGATGTGTCATACGTCTTGAGGTCTTCGTAGGTCCATGCAAATACATCGGCAAACTCCTTCAGCAACTTAGTATATTCGGTCCTCTGTCCCTCGGTAAAACTCCTTGACAACTTGAAAAACTTAGGCTCCTCTGGTGTGCCTATGTTGCACTCAGTCGTGTCAGCATCATCACCTGAAACTCTACCCTTTGCTGCCACATCATTCCCATCGAACAACCTTTCTAATGGGATTAGTCCTTTCAGAATGTAATTGCTCGGTAGTTGAATAATCTGATGGTTAGCAATTTTATTCAAAAACTCCCCAGGGTGATGGTCACCTTCCATGTCAGGATCCTCATCTATGTGCAATGCAGAAAAGTCATCAATGGATTGGAGAAATTTTTCGATCTCCAGATCATCTTCAAATACCTTCCAATGTTTGACATTGTCCGGTACAGAGGGTCTATATCTTACTTCAACATCAGATTTGACCATAGGCGGCAGAGGAACTTCTAGCAAACTAGATGAGACAGCTAAAGAATCGGCTGAAGTATTTTCTTCCCTCGGAATGAAAGAAATGTTAAAAGCCAAGAAGAAATTATCAACTAGGTCCCACACCTCATTTCTGTAATTCTTGAGCCAAGGATTTTTAGCACGATAGGCATTTCTAACCTGCTAGATAATCAACTCAGCATCTCCAAATATTGCGATCTCTTTAATTCCCCTTTCCTTTGCAGCCCTCATACCCAGAACAAGAGCTTCATACTCTGCCACGTTGTTGGTGGTGTCAAATTCCAGCTTATATGATAGGGATATGGTCTCTTGAGCAGGTGACACAAAAACCACCCCAGCTCCAGCGCCTTCTCGGGAATAGGCTCCATCAAAAAACATTTTCCAGATTGGGGTGATGGAGGGAGGAAATTCATGGGAAGCAGTGGGCTACTTTCTGAGTTTCAGAGGAGGCTTGGGGGCATGGGTGAGTTGTAGTAAACTGGAGCCTAAATCAGTGTCCAAGGCAAAGATGGGATGATTGGTAGGGTTGGTTTCATCACTGATTATGTAGGCCAGTTGGGCTTCCCTGTATAGTCTTCTATGCTCTCCTCCAAACACTGGGATAGTAGC
>JASDQU010302423.1:0-13799 GCA_032191745.1 Picea mariana | reverse complement strand
TTCTATTAGGTCTTCTTACATCCGCCTTATTCTATTTTATTGAAAGGTCTTATTAATATTGACCTTTATTACATCCGAATACATTGATCTACCTATGTGCGGGTTAGGACCTTAACACCCACTCTAGCCCCTCTTCTCCCACATAATCCCTTTCCTTCCTTGAAGAGACAAATATGATCATGAGAGAAGGTATTTGGAAGGTGTACTTGGAGAATTGTCAAGAGGATCCTAGACTAGGTTTGCGAAGCGTCGTCCTGCAAAGGTTGTAATCTCCAATCTTTGAATACTGAATAAAATAATCTCTTTTCCCTGTCCCAAATGATGATTTTATGTCGACCCCATTAATACTGATTTTATGTCTTCTTACTAATCTCTTTTCCCTGTCCCTACCATTTATATACCATGAATACGGATCAGTAATTTACAAAGGTTCACAATGGCCATGGGTTGAACAATGGCAGAAATGGTTGGATGCATGCTTTCTTAGTGTGTGAGTGAATGTGTGAGGAGAGATGGGGAACACTAGTCTAGCATAGTGAAGATGATGAGAGCATGAGATCCAAAACCTGTCTGTGCGTGAACCTCCCTAAGTGAGTGAGTTCGTGAGTGCATGTGTGCCCAACAACAAGAATTATCCCCTTAAGTCTACATGTTCTTGAGACGACATCTGTCACTCATAAAGCACGTTCCTTTCCCTTTGGAAGTCACCTGTCCTTCCCAAGGAACTTAGGATAAAAACATATCCTTATAATCAGCTTTTGGAATAATAATATATTATTATTCTCTTGGACTTAAGCCCTTAGGCTTAGCCCCTCTTTACAACCTCTCAACCCCCTCTCCCTTACCCATCCTATTGGAGCTTAGTCCCCCCTTCTCTTTATCGTGGTTGGTCTACACACAACGATGTTTTTATATTAATAATATGAATATTTACAGGTACAAAACTAGCTCCTGGCCTTTAACACCTAGGCTCTCTGGCCTACTAACACGTAAGCCTACCAGCTTATAATTGCTCGACAAACCAGCCTACAAAACATGTTTACAATTCATAATACAATTGGGGCTCGACCTAGGAGTATTACAATCCCCTCCCCTTATTTTTGCACTATCCTCAGTGCAATTTATTTACACAACATCAACAAGATTTTCAAAATATTCAAAAAGATGTGGATATTCTGCCCGCATAACATCCTTATGCTCCCATGTTGTGTCCTTATGACTGTACTAGGTCCACTCGACCTTTACAAGCCCTATGGCTTGATTCCAGAGCTGCTTTCTCTTCCAGTCCAATATGCACACTGGATGCACTTGCAAGACACCTTCTTGCTCCACCTGAATCACATTTCAATCAATAACATGATTAGAATCAAGTATATATTTCTTAATCAATGAAACATGAAACACATTATGTACAGTCATGGATGTAGGAAATGCAAGCATATATTCAACTGGTCCAATCCTTTCTAGGATTTCAAATGGCCCATAATATTTGGCTGCTAATTTGGAACAATTTCCCATCTTCAGAGAACTTATGTTGGATTTCACTTTCAATAAAACATGATCAACCACTTTAAAATCCCTGTGGGTCATGTTCTTACCAAGATAACTTTTTTGTCTGTCTTGGGAAACCTTCAAATTATTCTTAATCTTCAGCATTTTCTCTTCCATTTCCTTGAGCAACTCTAGCCCAACCACTGCCCTATCAGTTGGGTTATCCTAGGTTACTGGGGTGTTGCACTTTTTTCCATAAAGTGCTTCAAACGATATCATCTTTAGTGATTCTTCATACCCATTGTTGTAGGAAAATTATACCAAGTGTAGGCAATCTTCCCATTTAGACGGTTTTTCCATCACATACATCATTATCATGTCCTGTATCACTTGGTTCACGCTTTCTGTTTTCCCATCAAACTCCGAATGATAGGTTGTGCTGAAGTTCATATTTGTTCCAAACCCTTTAAATAACCCCTTCTAGAACTTTGAGGTAAATTTCGGGTCTCTGTCAAACACAATTGTCTTGGGAATACCGTACAATCATGCTACTTCCCTCATATAGATATCAACAACATTAGTTGCCTTGTGAGTATTCTTCAATGGAATAAAATGGGCATCTTTTGTAAGCGTATCCACCACCACCATGATGGAATAATGTTGCTTATTTGTTCTGGGTAATCCATTGATGAAATCCATTGTCACCACTTCCCACTTCCACTCAGGAATGGGTAATGGTTGTAGTAACCCTATATCCAGGGTGCCCAACATAAGGCACATTATGCATTTCTTTAAAGATCATAATTCACAATTCCTAGAAATTAGGTACATAAATTCTATTTTTCTACATGAGTGTTCCATCAACTTCCAATTTATAATCTTCCACTTTCTGTATCATCTTACCTTTCTCTAGCTTTGCCACCAATTCCATGTACTACAAATCTGCATTTGTAGCTTCCAAAATTATGCTTTAATATCAGTTTGATACATGCTAATGGTCATAGCATGTAGTTCATGCACTCTTCTACTGAGTGCATCAACCACTTTGTTCTCCTTTCCTTTGATATTATTGATATCAAAGTCATACCCACAAAGTAATTTCAACCATCTACTCTTCCTAGCATTCAAGGTTGGCTGATCAAACAAATAATTTAGACCATTATGGTCTGTCCTCAGTTCAAACCTCTTTCCCATGAGGTATTGTCTCAATTTATTCAGAGTGTCCACTATGGATGCCAACTCCAAATCATGAGTTGCATAGAGCCTTTCATGCTCTTTCAATTTTCTGGACTCATAACATATTACAAACCCATTTTGGATGAGGACTCCACCCAATCCTTCTTTGCATGCATCTGTACACACTACAAAATATTCATTCGTATCTGCAATCCTCAGGATTGGAGCACTGCTTAACAATGACTTCAATTGTTGGAAGCTTCTCTCACATTCTTCTATACATTGAAATATCTTCTCCTTCCTTTGCAAGGAAGTGATGGGGTGAGGTATCCTTGAGAACCCTGCAATGAACCTTCTGTAATAGATAGCTAGACCCATAAAGGATCCGACTTCTGTCACATTCTTCAGTGCTGCCTATTCTCTAATGGCTTCTATCTTCTCACGATCCATGACTATCCCATGTTTTGAAATGATATATCCCAAATAATGGATATGCTTTTGATAAAATGAGCACTTGCTCAATTTGGCATACATTTGGTGCTCTCTTATCACTTGCAACACCATCCTCAGATGATGTTCACTCTCTTCCTTTGACTTGGAATACACTAGGATGTCATCCAAAAAGACTATGAAAAACTTGTCTAGACATTCTCTGAATACACCATTCATTAGGCACATGAAAACAACAGGTGCATTTGATAACCCAAATGACACCGTTATGAATTCATAATGACCATACCTTGTTCTGAAGGTGGTCTTGTTGATGTCTTCATCCTTTATCCTTACCTGGTGGTACCCTGACTTGAGATCTATTTTTGAAAATATCTTGGCATCCTTCAACTGATCAAAGAGATCATTGATCCTTGGCAAAGGATACTTGTTCTTAATAGTCACGTTGTTCAACTATTTGAAATTGATGCACAATCTCAAATTCTCATATTTCTTCTTCATGAATAGGACCGGGGCACCCCAAGTTGACACACTTGGGCGTATATACCCCATCTTCATAAGTTCTTCAAGCTGCAATTGCAATTCTTTCAGGTCTAGTGTACTCATTCTGTAAGGATTTTTTTACGTTGGAGTTGCTCCAGTCATCAAGTTTATAGAAAAATCAATATATCTCTTCGGGGGTAGTTCAGGTGCCTCCTAGAATACATCTTCAACATCTTTTAATAGTGCATGGTCTTCAATATTTTACACCTTACCCTTAGGTGCTTCTTCCATATGAGCTGCAAATATTTTGCAACCCTTCCTGTAATACTTCTTCAACTACATTGTTGAGATTTCTCTGACAGTAATTTCCCTTTGGATTCCCTGTACTTTCCTTGGATTACCATCCTCATCTAGGCAAGTGAATTTCTTGTTATGACAGTCTAAGATGACATGGTTTTGGTCCAACCAATCCATCCCAATTAGACAATCATAGGAACCTAAAGGTAAGATGTTAAATTCATCCCTTGTGCTCATTCCATTCATGTCCACTCTACATGACTTAACCAAATCAACAACCTTTCTCTTGGCTCCTGTAGCGAGCTGCACTAACCAATATTTTCCATGCTTTCTTCTCAGAAAATGAAAACTTTCCACCATTCTGGTATCTATATAACTATGACTATCTCATGAATCAATTAAAATAGTAATGGTTTGGTTGTTGACCATACCTTCCACTTCAATCATATGTGGTTGATATTCTTCTTTCTTATTGTCTAGGGTTGCATAGATCCTTGGTACACTTCTTCCCATGTCCTCCACTTTTTCTGCTTGGTGAACATTATGGACAACTCTCACTTTGTCATTTCTGTGGGGGAAATCTCTGTACCTATGATTTCCTTTACAACCCCAACATTCCATAGATGGTTGTCTTGGAAATTTCCCACCTACTTCAGCCTTCCTGGGCTCGCTAAAACTTGGCTGTCCTTGAGGGCTATTTCTGAAAAAGGATGAACTAGTTCCCTTCTTCCTCTGATCCATATTGAATTTTTTCTTGTCTTCCCAAGCCTTCCATAAAGTGGTTTTTTCTCTTTGTTGCTCATATAAGCATTTTTCTCTCCTTATAGTTTCTTCCATAGATTTAGGATCATCATACTAGATCTTGTCACTGATGGAAGATGGTAGTTCACTCAGATACCTTTGAATTTTTATAGTCTCATCTTTGATGAAATGAACATACTTCAACGACTCTAGGAATTTTCTTTCATACTCATCTATTGTCATGCTTCTTAGCTTGAATTCAAAGAACTCTTTCATCTTTTTGTCATAGTATCTCTTAGTCAAACATTTCTTTTAGAAATACTTCTTGAATTCCTTCCAAGTAACATTTTTCTCTTTAATGTGTTGCACCTGCACAAGTCGATCCCACCACATGGATGCCTTTCCTTTCAGTTGATACATTGCAATTCTTCCTTCTACATGAGAGGAATAATTCTGCAGTTGGAAATATTTCCTCATGCCAAGAATCCATGTCTCATCATCTTCCTCCTTCTAGTGCTCTCCATGAAACATAGGAGGTTTAATATTGTTCATTTCACCCTTCAGTTCATCCACTCCAGATCTCCTATGCTTTCTGGTTGGATATGGGATTGAACTACTATGTGCCCTCCTCTTGGAGTGACCTTGGGAGTGATGATGGTGTTTTCCAACACTCCTTGATTTCCTCTTCTCATCAGGGGACCTGTGAATTACTGATTTATTGGAGTCACTCTCCTTATCTAATTTATTTTCTATCCTTTCCAGGCTATGTATCAACTTTATGTTGAATTATCCCTATTGTTCCCTGGCTTTCGTGATATTTCTGTTATCTGCTCGGTGAGTCTGGACATATTTATGCAATCTTTCAATGACTTTCATCATGTTTCCCCCCTTATCTATCTCTTTTCCATGCCCATTGGAGTTTGATCCTTCAACTCCCAAATGGACATCCATTCCTTTAGCTTCATTCTCTGAACTGGAAGCATTATATGCCTCCTCTATTTCGATGCACTGTGGAACACTTCAGTTTGGTTCTGACAATCGTTAACTCTGCAAAAACAATGTGAAGTCAATCGAAATTTTTCAGGCCATCAGTCCTTAAGAAATTCCATAGTATTCATAAACCAATTTGATTCAAGAAAACTTTCAGATTTCATTCTGCGGTTTTCGAGCAATCAAGAATCCCTGCATATCTTTTCTTTCTGAGCTCTGCTATGTTCTGCAATAATTTTTCGGCCACTAGCCCCTTTCACTTATCCCCCAACCCATGCGACCATGGGATGTGGCCAAGAGATAGGTCGATAGGTGCCTAATAGTGACTTCGTGCCTCTGACTTTGGAAGTTTTCAAAGAGATCACAACAAATCTCTTGGAGTTCCGGATTGACAAACTTGAGAAGTAGGGTGGATCAATGGTCCACAACTACCCAACATCCAATGACTGACACCCACTATGGAACCTTAGGCATTTGAGCTCTAAGAATTCAGAGCTTCGGTACTTCATAGGATTTCACATCTGCACACCCCCAACACCCCGAACCATTAATCTTCGAACACTTCCATGTCACCTTTGGTGACTTCATTATGTCTCGTAACCTCAACGTTATGAAACTTTTGAAAGTTCTTCATTTCGTTCTCTTATGAACCATTCTTCTGGAGTGTTAAGTCTCCATACTTCACAACTGACACCATGTGTTGAATGGGACCCACATTTTCCATACTTGAACTAAGATACTGAATAGTCACATCACTTAACACCTTTCAAATTGTGGAGGAATGCATCCACAGTTTGGAGTAACTTGCCTTTCGTCCCGCAATTATTCTGACACTGACACGTACCCCATTATTAAAAATGTGATTTGTGTTGTGGGACCACCCTAGAAAATTAACTCCCATGCAATTTGGGTCCCCGTAATTCCTCCTAGTCGTCGATCTTGATGCATCATGGTCAATGCCAGTGTGGGCCTGCAGACCTTTAACTATATTATGTAACCTCGGGGCCGACATAGAAAAACTAACAACATTCCAGGTGGGGGGGAAAGTGGCAAGTGTAGGAGAGGTCCACATCACCTCCAGGTGACATCATCATGACTCACTACTTTGGCTCTTAGGGGCTTCAGAACTTCAGGCTTCGGAAGTTATGTATCCTTCATAGAATGTTGTAACTTCCATCCTTTTCTTGATCTAAAGGTCGAGCTCATCTCCCCATATCTACGATGTAGATCCACTTTGGGGACTTCATGGATTCTCCATCTTCTTCTCTATAACACATACTTCGTCGAAGTCTTGAATTCTTAAGGACTTGTAGATTAACCCTCCTGCACTTTTCTCTAGATCTGACGATCGGGATATGTCCTCCTTCTCTGAATAGATTCCAATGACCCACATTACTCTACATCCCATTACCATGTCTATCATGGTTTTATAATATCGCTACACATCCTGAGCTTCATAACACGACCAAGGTAACCTCTTGACACTCAGAATGCTCTAAGGCTCAAAATTTGTTCCTCTTGACACATTTCTCTTTGAAACCTTGGTTCTAATGACCACTTATCCGACCCATCCAGGCTCAGTGCTTGAACCTTGTCTCTAATACCAATTTGTAACATACCCAACCACCAATAGGCCGAGCAACGTCACTACAAGATGTCACTCTTAGCTCTGATACTATTTTGTTGAATCCCCGAAACATACATATATATAATGCATTTCTAATGAATTTAAAACACATAACACAAAATTACTGCTACCATACAGACTCCTATGGAATTGACAATAATTCATACATGCAACAGAACACATGATAACATTGGAAGAATAAAATATATGCATAACAAACAACATATCTTCTAATACACAGATCCATGCAGAAAATATCAATAATCCCATACATACAACATATACAAGCCATACTCATCAATATAAACATAAACAATACACAACATGTAATGAACATAGAAGTGGTACTTATATTTTTATGGAGGACCACCAACTGCATGCAGACCTTCCATGAACCTCCCAAACTTAGACCATGCTTCTCATCACTCTCAACAGTGGGTCACCCCTGAGCTGGGACTAAACTCCACTGGGCAAGGGATTCCTAGACTAGGGAAGTTTAATAGGGGAGTCACATAGTTTAAGAGGAAGGATTCTCTCCCAGGAGCCACTTATGCCCACTTCTCCCAGACTCTCATTCCCCACATGCATGTCCCACCCCAAGAGTATACACTTTCACTGTCACACATTCCATCGACTGGTCCACCTCCCTTTCGAGGCTTGGCTAGACTAGAATTCTCAGAGATCTATAGAAGCTACGAGACTCCCTCTAGGAGAACTCACTTCTTCAACACACTCTCTCACCTAGAGAGAGTTGCTCACAGGTCTGACAACCTACTTCTTCAATCCACAACAACCTCTCTCACCTAGAGAGAGAGTTTCTCACAGGCCTGACAACCTGCCTCTTCAACCACAGGCTTGACAACCCACCTCTTCAAACCACAATAGATAAGTCAAGTAAGGCAAGGGATGACTCAATAATTTACAGAGGTGCACAATGGCCATGGGTTCAACAATGGAAGAAATGTTTGGCTATGTGCTTGCTCAGTGCATGAGTGAACTCATGAGGAGAGATGGGGCAGACTGGTCTACCATAGTAGAGATGATGATAGCGTGAGAGACAAAAATTGTCTTTGCATGAAACTCCTTGTGTGAGTGAGTTTGTGAGTGCGTGCATGTCCAACAACAAGAATTCCCCCCTTAATTCTGCATGTGCCTGAGCTGACACCTGTCGCTCATGAAGCATATTCCTTTCCCTTTGGAAGTCACCCGTCCTCCCCAAGGAACTTAGGATAAACACATATCCTTCTAATCATCTTTTGGAATAATAATAGATTATTATTCTCTTGGAATTAGTCCCTTAGGCTTAGCCCCTCTTTCCAACCTCTCAACCCCCTCTCCCTTACCCAACCTAGTGGAGCTTAGTCCCCCCTTTTCTTTTATTGTGGTCGGTATACATGCAACGATGCTTTTATATTAATAATATGGATATTTACATGTACAAAACAAGCTCCTTGCCTTTAACACCTAGTCCCTATGACCTACTAACACGTAAGCCTACCAACTTATAATTGCTCGGCTTACCAGCCTATAAAAAATGTTTACAATTCATAATACAACTGAGGCTCATCCTAGGGGTATTACACTTTGGGTCTCTGACCTAAGGTGGTAGACCGCCCACTCTGTCGGTCATGAGGACTCTTCAGTCTTCCACTTGGAAACGTAGAGCTTCCTTTTTATAGGCATTGTTTTTATACCATTGGTTCATTGGAGTTGGTGTGTGATACTTTTACATACTTGAAAAATCCCCCAAGGGGAGAACCTATGCATAACATGTTCATTGAAAAATTTACTTATGATACCAACCAAGGAAACCGTTCGCAAGGGGATTCTTGTGATTTTCATTTCTTTGGAAATGTTGGTGTCCCTTTGATGGCCACTTTGTACATTCTTGGGTTGAATGTGGGAGTACTGGTTTGGTTGGGTACCATTCCAAATATACCTCATGCTCTTGACACTTCTCAGTCAAGAACCTTATGTCATCGACATCATGTTGATGTTCCTTTGTCAACAAATTCTTCTCCTCCTTCTACCTTCTCTGGTGAAATTCTATATACTAGTAACTGAAAGTCTAAATGAAATAGAAAGAGGAAGAATATGAAGAAGAAATCACCAACCTCTGCGAGTCATGTTGGAGATAGGCCCTCAACCTCTACAAGTCATGTTGAATACCAGCACCCAGCCTCTGGAAGTCATGTTCGGGGTAGAAGTCCAATCACTTCTATTCATACTGGTGATAGGTCCTCAACGTCTGCAAGTCATGTTGAAGACCAACACCCAGCCTTTGCAAGTCATGTTGGGGGAAAACGTCTAGTCACTACTAGTCATACTGGTGATAGGTCCTCAACCTTTGCAAGTTATGTTGAAGACTAGCACTCAACCTCTGCAAGTCATTCCGAGGGAAAACACCCAGCCTCTACAAGTAATGTTGGGGGGAAAATTCCAGTCATTTCTAGTCATACTCACGATAGGTCTATAGCCTCTGCAATTCATATTATTGACCAATCACCAACCTCTACAATTCATGTTGGAAATGTGAAACCAACCAATGCTAGTCATGCCTAGGGCACTGATTCTATTGTGAAACCTAGATGGATTGGACGTAAGCCTAATTTCCCTTGTAAGCTTTGAAAGGGAGATCACCTTACTCATTTATGCCCTTACCTTCTAGAGGCACACATATTGTGGTCCCTGTCTACAAGCTCTTCTGATTTTGAGTCTTCTGATGTTTCCTCACAGTCCATTCAACCTTTGGTTGATGAAGTGGTCGTGCCGATGAAATCGTCGGATGATCCCAATCCTCTTTTGTGGGTTGTTGACGATTAAAATCACAATGATGAATTCCACCTACAAAGTATTGCTAAAATTTCTATTATTTAATTATGATAATAATATAATACTAGTAGTTGGGACCCCCTTGTAGACTAGAGGCACAAGGATAGACATATTACACATATTTTTCTACTGTTATGATGTTTCCTACATAGTCCTACATTTTTGACGATGTAGTCTTGGTTTCATTGGGCGTGATAATGAGTGGTTAATGCATTACAGTTGAATGTTGTTGGTAATCACTTGCGACACAGAACAATTTTCATGGGTATGAGGATTATGTTGTTACAGGTGATATGTTATAACCTTGATTACTAATTATTGTGTTGATTACTTATCCACATATATGAAAGGGATAATTAATGGTAGCTTGATCAAAACAAATAAAAAAACTATGAAAAGGTTCTATAATTATAACAAAAGGAAAGGAACTATGTATTAATCCTAAAGCCATGATAAAAGACTACATGCAAACTTTGAATGAAAGAATTAATGGATGCAAGGGTTAGTCCTATCTATTATACTATGGTTTGGTTAGAGAAATATGTAATTTTGATTAAAATATTGAAAGGAGGCACATATAGCAATGTTGATATATGATTATTGTGTGAAGTTATGGTAAAGGTTAACGTAGAGATATGAGATATCTCGGGTGGTGCACTATGCATTTGATATGGTATCAGATCTTACGATGGATATTACATTGAATTTTGGGATTGCATATGGTTTAATGTTAGTAGTGAATGTTAAGTTAGTGGGCTGGCTCGTACATGAATTGAATGGGATCAGGTGAGGAAGCGACGTGAATTTACTGTACGTCACTCGAAACCTCCCTACTGCTCGTCACCCTATTATTGTTGCAATGTTGGTTTGTTGGTTGTGGAAGCTCTGGGTTTTCAGGTTTTGGAAGGGAAAGCTCCACCAACTCGTCATTTAAGTGATTTTATCACAGGTATGGCTCTTTTCTCTCCATCCATGATGGATTCTCTGTACTATGAATCAAATGGTGTCTTAGGAATGCATGGATTCTGTGTTTTCTTGAGTTGTTCGACTGTGTGTAAATATGGTGTTGTGGATTTCTGTGATGACTACAAAATGATGATGATTGTAAGTAGAGTAATGGGTATTATTGAATATAAAGGTTTCACATTGGTTATTTTCTCGGTCAATTTTGTTTTTTATGATGGTTCTCTGTGAAATAATGGTGACAGTGGTGCACTGAGGCCCTATTTTTTATGGTTGAAGGTTTTTTACCATCAGTTGTATTTCAGTGACTCCCAACTCATTTCTCTCTCGGTCATTGTTGTAATATTTATCTGGTTGCAAAGAAACTGTTGAAAGTTAGTGTGTTTCTTTTTGTCTAATCCTGATCTACTGTTGATGCCCGTTCCTTACTATCTTTTCTCTGAAAGCTTTCCAAAAGTCCAGTCTTGGTCAGCGCCGACTGTTAATACAGGTCCGTGTTTGTGTTAAATGGATGTGAGTTGCTAAGGTATTTCACACACCACTCCTCTCATTCCTGCTATAATGATGATTGTATGTGACCTCATTGTCAATTGTCTTCGAAAGTTGTTCCACCTCCTGGGAGTTGGAAAGAAACATTATCTCTCTAGTTTTTTGAGTGCCCATCACCGTTGAATTAACCCTGGTATTTTCTCTACAAAAAGTGTTAGTGACAGTTGTGTGCAACTAGGTTTTTTAACTCGAATTGCCATATCCTCCACTCAGGCATTCACTTATGGTTCTGTCAAGGGCTTGGAGTAATAAGTCGAAGGACTGTGTGCCTCATTCCTTTTTCATTTTCAAATTTGTATTGTGGCTTGTGGTTGCTAATCGATGGTAAAATTGATATGAGTATATGGAAGACTGTCAACTCTCTGTGAGGTCATTCTGTGATGAATTTGTTTGAACAAATAAGAAATAAAATGAGTGGTTGCTTACAATCGAGAGCTATCTTTCTATTCGTTTATGGTCTCGATCACTGTGTTTAATCCAACATGATCTTGATTGCATAAGAAGACACCTGTGTGAGTTTTACCAAGCTTGATCAAGGTTCTAGAAAGTTAAAAAAGGTGTCTGTGTATCCATTTAGTTTTGTTCGCTTCATATATGATATGGTTCTATGGGAATCATCGTGCAAGCTATCATTTGTTTTTAAAATAAGTTTACACATGTTGATGCACAAAGAAAGCAAGCTCGGGGTTCTATTTTGTTTTTGGAGTTGGCTGTTGTTATCAATTCAAGACTGTTTCAATTATATGATTGAATACCTTGTGTTTTGATTGGTCCATCGCGTATGCTCTTAAGTCTGTATATGATTGAAAATGAATCTGTGTATACTAAATTTAGCCCGATTTTTTATTAGAGCACAATGACTGTTGTTTGTTTATCATGGTGTATTATTGATTATCAAGGATAAATGTTGGGCACATTATAACAAGAATTATGGTACATGTTTTGTTTATTTTAAAAATAAGATACCAACGTTAGTATATACAATACCATTGAACGGAAAATGTTTTCATAAGTTATAAATGTACAGACTGTTATAAATTAAGGATTATTGGGAATTTAATTATTATTGAGACAATAAGAAGTTTGTATACAATTGAGGAACAATGAATGTTTTGGTCTTTGAAGTGGATGATTTTTGGATTAAATTTGAAATAGAGTTATGATAGTTGATTGATTTAATTTATTTTATGAACAATATCCATCTAATTCCCTTTCATTTTCTCACCTTTTTGCTCATTACAAATCCCCTCACAATCCCAAATTAATTTTGCACGCCATGTTCATTAAAATTAAATAAAAATCTCTGTATGAAAACGATTAAGAAATAACACAGAGATAAATGACAACTGATATGTTTTGGTGATTGTTGCATAGTAAATTGTTTAATGAATTGTTGAGTAGTAATCGTATCCTTACTCCCTTTCTTTTTCTCACTTTTTCGCTCAATAAAATCCCCTCAAATATCCTTGAACCCTAATTCACCCCCCTGCTCATTGACAATTATTAAAATGATTTTTATGGATTGGATTGCATGGGTCTCATGTTATTGCTGAACCAAACTTTGTTTCATATTAAGATAATATCATGTATGGTTTATTTAAGAGGCTAGTTGCTAATAATTGCTGCATACAGGATGAATTTCTTCAACTGAGGAAGTCATGGATGAAATAATAGGGGTAGGGGGAATTGGAACAGAGGGACTAGAAGGCCCAGATTCTCAATACAGTTTGATGCAGATCCTCAAGAGTTAAACCAACTCTTTCAAGATGGTTTTTTCAATTGCATTGGACAAGGGGTAGTCCAACCTAGACTAGAGAGGCCTCCCTTCCAGCCCCAACATGTCCCTCGTATCCCTGTGCCCCCTCATGTTTCCTTGCAACCTGAAGTTCCCAATAATAATGGATGGAAAGATATTGTTAACCCAATAGTCTCCCACCATCGTGGTTGGCCAAATTTCTCTTTACCTCCTCCTCCTCCACCTGTTAACCCAAATGTCCAAATTTCCCCTACACACTCACTTGTACAATCCTCTCATTCAAGAAAAAGACTCAAAACTGAAGCCCACCTCATGCACGACGAATGAAAAGCTGTTGTTTCACCCTCCTGTCCTTCAAGTGATTCAACCAAGTCAGGATCATCCCTAATGCACTTGAGAGATGATTGTTCCCATGTCATCAGTGAGATCAAGCCTCCGGGTTCT